>RCUC01167868.1:0-49918 GCA_003697995.1 Taxidea taxus jeffersonii
TGGAGAAGAGGCATTGCTATGCTGGATTATTTGGGCAAAGAGTAGTTCACAGTATTTGCTTAGTTTGTTATGGTAGGACTGCTAGTTTCTGCACTTTTTTCATGAATTTAGCTAACACATACGGCTCTCTTTCACTTCTTGGAATGAATTTCAACAGGTATCAAATAAGGTATAAGCTGCCTTTTGGAAAAGGAGACCATTATTGGTGGAGAGGGGAGAGATTATTAGAGTTAGCAAGTGACAGTTCGTAGAGTTCTGGTGTGGAACATAACAGATTCGGGATTCTCCACTGTTTATCTACCAGCATGAGATAGTTTGTTTTGTCTTGAGGGCTGTTATTTTGTTTGGCTTGTGGTATGTGTCTTAAAAATATAAATTTCCAAGGCCAGAAAGGGAGTAAAATGAGGGAACGCTTGTGGGTATTGCTTCTAATGTTTTCTGCCATGCTCTTTTTTCAGTAGCTGGCAAAATAATGTAGATTTTACCATTGGACATTTAGTACCTTCACAGCCATCACCACTATCAAGTTCTAGAACATGTTCATCACCCCAAAAGGAAACCCTACACCCATTAAATAGTATTTTTATTTATTTATTTATTTAAAGTTTTGTTGTTTTTTTTAATTTTATTTATGTATTTGACAGAGAGAGATCACACAAGTAGGCAGAGCGGCAGGCGGGGGCAGTGGGGGAGCAGGCTCCCCGCTGAGCAGAGAGCCCGATACGGGGCTCGATCCCAGGACCCTGGGTTTATGACCTGAGCGGAAGGCAGAGGCCAGGTGCCCCTGAATAGTATTTTTTTTTTTTTTTAAGATCTTATTTATTTATTAGTTAGAGAGAGAGAGAGAGTGAGCACAGGCAGACAAGAGAGGCAGGCAGAGGGAGAAGTAGGCTCCCTGCCAAGCAAGGAGCCCAATGTGGGACTCGATCCCAGGACTGGGATCATGACCTGAGCCGAAGGCAGCTGCTTAACCAACTGAGCCACCCAGGTGTCCCTGAATAGTATTCTTTTTTAAAGTTTAATTGTTCAGGGGCACCTGGGTGGCTCAGTGGGTTAAAGTCTCTGCCTTCTGCTCAGGTCATGATCCCAGGGTCCTGGGATCGAGCCCGGCATTGGGCTCTCTGCTCAGCGGCAAGCCTGCTTCCCTTCCTCTCTCTCTGCCTGCCTCTCTGCCTACTTATGATCTCTGTCTGTCAAATAAATAAATAAAATCTTTAAAAAAAAAAAAGCTTAATTGTTCAGATATCCTTTGAGAAGCACACTCTTCAGATATTTGTGATTGATAGTTAACAGAAGCTGTACCCATTAAACCCTAGAATTCAATCATAGTAATCAAAACGACATTCATAAAATTAAAATCCAGGTATTAGATTTAATGTTTTAATTTTGAAAAGGTAAAAAAAAGGGGGGGTGCTTGGGTGGCTAGGTGGGTTAAAGCCTCTGTCTTTGGCTCAGGTCATAATCTCAGGGTCCTGGGATCAAGTACCGCATCGGACTCTGCTCAGCAGGGAGCCTGCTTCTCCCTCTTTGTCTGCCTGCCTCTTTGCCTACTTGTGATCTTTCTCTGTCAAATACATAAATAAAATCTTAAAAAAAAAAAAAAGAATGAAACATCAATTTCTTACAAAAGAAAAATAAAAGGTAAAAAAGGCAAATGCTGGTTAATACCGTGTGCAGTTTGGAAATTATTAGGATGTGATAGTAAAAAGCTGATGAATTAATATTTTAATTGGCAGTTTATACTTCTAGAATAGGATTTTCATAAAATTCGTGTCCTATAAATGTAATAAAGGTTTATATCCAAATAAATGTTTTGGCTAATCCATAAACTTAGAAAAATGTGGCTTGCAAGTCTTTAAATGAATAGTCAGATCATTTTATGTTCTGTTCTGCAGTGAATGTGTCAGGAAACCCCCAGTCCTGGGTTTGATTTGTCTTTTTTTTTTCTTAAGCACAATGTGGAAGTTCTTGGAATCCTTTCCGATGACGTAGAAACTGATTCTGTAGCTCCAGGTGAAAACCTCAAAATCAGACTGAAAGGAATTGAAGAGGAGGAGATTCTTCCAGGATTCATACTTTGTGATCTTAATAATCTTTGTCATTCTGGACGCACATTTGATGCCCAGGTGAACTTGTTATTGTAACTGTCTTCGTGATCTTTACTGTCTAAATGAAATTATAATTTAAGTGTCGTCATGCCCAACGTAGAGCTTGAACTCATGAACCTGAAATTGAGTCCCATGCTCTACTGACTGAGCCAGCCAAGCACCCCATGTTTTTTTTTTTTTTAATCTCCTGTTAATAATACATATTATTACTGCAACATTTTGCTTAAAGTATCTTTCCTCATAAATAGAACACAGTTGCCTTGGAAATTAGGGCGTGTCTGCTCATTCAGGGTCAGTAACTTTCCAGACAGGAAAACACAGTTTCTCTGTTATTGGCAACCTGACTTCCGCAGAAGAATGACAGTGTAGCTACAGAATTTTTGAGTTCTCTTACAAGCTCTGATGATAAATTAGATTTTGATGCTGGATACAAGGTTGTTTACTTTTACTGGGCCTTAGATATTGAGAATTAGGCAGAATTATGAGAAGTTCACATCTGGAACAGAACAAACCCAAAGCAGCTGTAGTGGTAGTGATTACCGTAAATCCTTGGGGGATGGAGGGAAGGCTCCTCAGAGAAGTAGTCTGCCTGCTCTGTTTCTAAAGTCTGGGTCTGGCCAAGAAGGTCAGTGGGGCAGGGATATCAGAGTTCAAGCTTGGATCAGGCGACCTGACCCAGCACTTCTAACTCGAAAATAACTTGAGATGGTGAGTTCCCTATTGTGGTACTGTATAGAGCTGGAGAACATTCAATGCTTTTTTTTTATACCAGGGATAAAGATGTGAATTTTTTTTGTTTGACAGATAGTGATCATAGAGCACAAATCGATCATCTGCCCAGGTTATAATGCGGTGCTGCATATTCACACCTGTATTGAGGAAGTCGAAATAACAGTGAGTCTTAATCAGTTGATAATGAAGCTAACTGGGGTTTTGTTGGTGTGTGTGTTGGAAGACTGTCTTGATCATTTCTGATTGGCAGGAGTGATGTACTCTTACTGGCACTCTGTGTCTTAAAGATTCTCTTATTCGGCATTCTGATCTCATTCTTTCTCCTTGGATAGGCCTTAATCTGCTTGGTAGACAAAAAATCAGGAGAAAAAAGTAAGACTCGACCCCGTTTTGTGAAACAAGATCAAGTATGCATCGCTCGCTTAAGGACAGCGGGAACCATCTGCCTTGAGACCTTTAAAGACTTCCCTCAGATGGGGCGCTTTACCTTACGAGATGAGGGTAAGCCTTTACACTGATGCCTCGCAGCATCTCTGGGATGTGGAGCTTGTTCCGTCCGAGCATGGCGTGCATCACAAGTTCATAGAAAACTTGGTTGCGTGTCCTATAACGTGTTCAAATATTTTGAGTTGAGTGAATCGGACAGACAGAACCGACCACATATGTAGCAATATGCTGTAGATTAAGAATCTTAATTTTGATATTTTGCAAGTAGTGGCTCTGAGAGTTATTTTATTTCCTAAATGAGACATTTCTATGATGAAACCCTCCGTAGTACATATGGTTAAAGCCTATGTTGAAGGGCTTAACCCTGTAAGGCAAGTGTTTGCCACACAAGCCTCTGAAATAGAAACCTTGTCATTTTTGTGGTCAGGAGACACTTGGAAATCAAATACAGCAGGCGTGTTCAGTACGCTGATACTGGGGGGATGAGAGGGACACAGACCTTGTGGTCTTATAGCACCGGGTTTTTATAGAGGTTTCGTGTCATTTCTTTGGTGTGTGTGTGTCCATTTCTACCTAGTTCTGAGGAAATCTTACCTTGTGGCCATGAAACTCTTTGGTAGCATGAGAACAAAATGGTTCTTCCTAAATGTGTCTCTATGGATCATTAATACTTCTAACTCCGATAACTATTTTAAGAGTGTGGAAAACTTTCCATCAAACATTGTGGTTCACTCGACATAGAGCGTCTGCACCTTGCAAATTCGTTCCAGTTCTGTTTGACAGAAAACTTACTGTGTGTCTCCTGCCCGTCAGGAGCTGTGACAAGCACTGGCGGTGTAATGATGAATATAGCTTCTGAACCTTACTTCAGAGGAATCTGTTTAAAGACAGTATTCACCGTATTTTTAGGTCATTATCTTAAATTCTTCTGGTAATAGTGGACCTCCTTACTTGGCTTTGTCCTAATAACGTAACAAAATAAGAATCTTAGTTACCAATTGGAAACTGACAAAAGAGGGTGGACAGAAGAAAATACAGCAAGAATGTTTAACCCCAGAGTTGTTTTTTCCTGAAGAGTAGCTTGGCTGTAAGGTTTTTCACGTAACCTGTTGGGACTTTTAACCCTTATAATTGGACTGAGAATCCCTCTTCACAGCTCCATTGAGTTCATTTATGTATCTTGAAATTGACTTATTTAAGTGTACAGTTGAATGAATTTTAGTCTGTTTACCAGGTTTTACAGCCATCACCACAGTCTAATTTTAGAACATTTGGAACATCTAAAAAAACCTTTCTACCTGTTTACAAGTCACTTTGTGTTCCTGTCCCTAGCCAACCACAGATCTTTCTGTTTGCCTTTTTGGGACATGCCATATAAGTGGAATCACACAATTTGTGGTCCTTAGTGTCTAGTTTATTTCACTTGGCATGTTTTTCAGGTCCAGCCATGTTGTAACATGTATTGAATGTAATTCATCCCTTTTTATTGACAAATAGTATTCCATGGTACAGATTTTGCACATTTTCCTTGTCCGGGCTTAGGTTTATGATACAGCAGGTGATGTTTCAAGTCTAGCCATCCTCTAAAGACCCTCTTAGTAAGACTGCCTGATCAGAAGTCGTGCCTCTGGTGGTAAAGCCGGTTATTTAGTAATTTACATTGTGGAAAATAATTTCATGATTTTGAATGCCTCACGTAGCTTTGCTGTTAACTACTGAAAAAGGGTTTTTGTTTCTGTTTTTTTTTTGTTTTGTGTTTTTTTTTTTTTTTTTTTCACTTTTAGGTAAAACCATTGCAATTGGGAAAGTTCTGAAACTGGTTCCAGAGAAAGACTAAGCATTTTCTTGATGACCCTGCACAATACTGTGAGGAAAATTGACTGCAAAAGCCTACTTCACACCGCCTTCTCTTATTTTCTGCCCATTGACAAACTTCTTCCCATATTTTGCAAAGACAGAAATCCACAGCAAAAGTCCACATTATGTCAGCTTTCTCATATTGAGAGCTCTGCTATGCCACTGTTGAGAATTTTTCCCCAGATTTTTTTCCTTCCCCTCCCAAACTCTGCTTCCTCGGACAGATTTGGCAATAGCTTTGTAAGTGATGTGGACATAATTGCCTACAATAATGAAAACTTATAGGAATTTTTTTATTTTTCATTTTCCCCTTAGGCATACTTAGTCTTTTTTCCCCCAGGCAGATGATTCTGAGTGTGCGAGTGTGTGCACATGTTACAGACAACTACCATGTTAATAAAATATTCAATTTGAAATCCTTTTCGGTATTTGAATTGCTTTTGAATAACGTTTTTTATCTGGATGTAACATTGTTGCAGTAGCTTTTTAACTTACCAAGTAACTGAGTACATTTTATGACTTGGACTTTTCTAAACTCTTTCCCTACCCACTACTTTAAATGAGGCATTTCCAAATGATGCGCAAGTTTGTATTAAAGGGACGCATTAGTTTGACCCCTTCCTTTGATGGTTAACGCATACGTCCAATTACATACCTTTATGGAGCTGGGACACTGCTTCAGTAGTAGGTTCGCCAGCTCTTTTCTGCCCATTTATATTCAGCGTGATTTCTTAAACACAGTCAGTTGTTTTAAAGTAAAAGAGCAGCGTGCTGTCGTTTTTATAAGTAAAGCGTACTGAAATTGTACCCCTACAGAAAATTCCATTAACTTGTTAAATTAGTGGGATTTGCAATAAAGGAAGCATGTTGAGACCTGGCAGAAATGCCTCCTTTAGTATTCCTAAGAGCTGCATGCATCTAGTATGAAAACTGTACCCATTGCAAGTGCCAGTTCTGCAAATTACTCCGTTTACTATTTATATCAGTAATTTTAAAGGTTGGATGATCCTTGCTGGTTCCAAGCTAAATCTCATTCAGCCACAAAAGGAACACATATTTAGAACCACCCGAATCTGCACAGACTAAAGTTAACAGTGATAAGTAGAATCAAGCACAGTATTGAAGTTTTTCTCAGTTATTTGAAATTGACTGTTTTCTTAAATATAAAGCTGAAATTTGCTAAACTGTTATTTGGGTGAACCACAATGGAGCATTGTGGTAGTTTTTAGATTGAAGGCTGACTTTATACTGTAACTGTCATGACTTTGAAGTTTTTAATGAGAATAAATGGGAAATGAAAAGCCACTTTCTGGGCTTATTGGAAGCCCCGCCTTGATTCCAAGGGCTGTCGCCATTTATCGAAGGCTCGGCCTCTTTTAGATTGTGGTTTATCTCTAAATAAGATACTTCGTAACTGTATATTTAATGACACATACCTTCCCTCAGAAAAGAAAAGCCTAGTCAGACTGTATTTCCAGTCACAAAACATAAAACTTAATTTAACCCTGTTCTCTTAACTGTAGAATTACCATTCATTTCATGAATGAGGCTGTATCTTATGGACAGAGCAAAGTTAATGTCCTACATCTTCCTATAAGTATACTCATGGCTATTGAATTGCATGAAGTTTAGCTAAATTTTATTATGTCAAATCTCTGGGCTTTTATTTCTCTGGGAAATCTGGGAGCTTCATAATCAGTACATACGACTCTTTTTTTACTTCCAAGTTAATAGGAACAAAATAGCAATTGCTTGGATTTTAATGAATCTTTAAAAGCTCGAGAGTTGTTGAAATTATTTCCAAATATAGATTTCCATTTTTAAATTGAGCATATTTTTAAAAACCAGTTCTGTTTGCTGTTAAAACACTTACACTTTTAGAATATTATGTGCATGTTGCCAAGACTCTTCAGCAGAACGACATGGATACCGACTGTCAAGGGCCCACCTCCAAAACAGAAGAGATAATGAACACAAATGTCATTATGAACTAGGGATGTCGTTGAATTTTTTTACATATTTGTGCAAATGATCTAATCGTTTAAAAGAAACCGCCCTGTTAAATATGGACTTGGAAGTTCCTTGGGAAGTGTTCATTGATTGTTGATGCATTTTAAACTCCTCATCACCCTGGCTAGTGATTGGGATGAGGAAATGAAATGTCTGGTGTGAACCAGCCGCGTGTGGCGCCGGGCTCTGCAGAGCCGCGCAGGGAGGACCCTGTGCTGTCGTCCCCCGCCCTGCCAGCATGTGGATGTGGCTGACCACGCAAACGTACTAGGGTCATTGGCTGCAGATGAGTAGGTATACGGACCCACGGACCCAAACATTTTTTCCTCCGGCTTTAGCATAGATACACGGTGGAATCACAATGTTCTTCGCATCTTCTTACATTAATGTTCTGTATACAACTTTCATCCTAGGCTATTTATAGTTTTTTAAATTAATAATCGGAATCGAAGAGAACATCGTTGAAATGAACATCTGAAATAATTGCCACTTTAAACTTTACGGTGGGGGAGGGGAAAGGACAGCATCCATTTCTTGTCTTTCATTCGCAGAAAGGACTTACCCAGTGAAAATCAGTGTGAAATCATACCAGAAATTGGACTGAGGATGTACTGCCGTGAAATTAAGTGATGAATAGTAAAGTGTTCTTGAATACCTAAGCCCATGTATGTTTGTTTTGAATGGAAAGTCTTGAAATATGTGATAATCGAATGTAAACACTTTGTAAATTGTAAAAGTACAGGTGGTTCCCCGCAACAAGAGGGGACTCGTCCGCTAGTTCCCTCCACGACAAGAACTGCGTTTTCGGTGCAGGACGGACGGACTTTGCGAGGGGTGCCCTCCCACGCCCCGGCGCCCTCAGCTCCAGTGCCACAGATAGCGCGGCTCACGCCTCCCATCAGAGCAGTTTTGCAACCCAAGAAAAAGGCCAGCCTCTGGTCAAAAACTGCTTCCAGGATGAACTCTTGAGAAGAATCCGCTAAACTCCCTGGCATCTCCAGGAAGACTGGTCTTAAGCATCACGGCCCCGCGGTCAGTGACGATTGTCCCCCGGGGCGGCACTTCAGCTCCTCTCCTCGATGGCACGGACTCACAGACCGCCGGCCACCACGTGAGTGGGGGCTTCGTGGCTCTGGGGACAGATTTCAGGTGGCCAAGGGGTAAACGGGTTTTCCGACAGCTCTCAACCTCAGGCACTTCTGAATCCTGAGAAGTCGTCATCGCAGTCCTGGGTCCCACCCTCCAGCGGCCTAGGTCGATTCAGTGTTCTGTACAGCGTTGGCCTACCGTCTCAGAGCAAAGTGTGCCATGAATCCTCCCCCAGGCACGCGTGCAGTAGACCACCATTAGCAGGATTCAGGGGACAATTTTTCTGTCTCCAGATAACGTGGCTTCCATTTCCTTCTCATTTTTCAGTGATTCCAGCAAGAAGCCGTCTGATACTCATGCTTCATTTCTTTAGAGATCTTGCCATGGCAGCAGCTTGTTAAATAAATAAATGTAATTACACGTGCACAACTCAAAAGACACTATATTAGCTAGATTTAAATTTAGCAGTCGGTTTTATTAGATTTTCTAGTAAGCGGAACAGGGACAGTTTTTCTTTCCCTGCGATAGCGCAGTGGATTCCATGTGAACCAGTTTATTGCCAGAATTCAGGCTGGGGAGAGTGGTTCAACTTGCGATGGTTTTGGTTCTAGGATATTCTTGATTTTCAGCATCCTGGAACATAAACCGAGTCTTCCCTTCAGTAAATAACACGTCGCACATACCTCTAATCCTATGCTTCCTTGAAACAGTAATACGCTCGCCAAGTTTTACCAGGGAACGTTATAAGGGCCTGGAGGTGTGAGTGGAGATTAGAACCTTAACGTTCTCGAACATAAGGGAAGAGCAGATCGGCACCACGTCTGATTAGGCAGAAAATTTAGCATTTCTCAAGCAAGCCCTCCCGGCATGGGAACGGTCTTTTCTGCCTCGCCACACATGCCACTGTGCCCTTCAACACTTAACACGGAAAACCTCAGGTTTGTGGACAGCGAAGGTAGAATGACATTTTGTGCTTCCTGAGGCTCCCCTCTGCCAGGGACGTTAGCTTAGTGCTCCCGACGTCAGCCCAAGTCCCTGCTACCTCCTTCCCCGCCGCCGGGGAAGAGCGTGCGGAGCTCCGAGCCCCTCGTGATCTCCACGTGCTCTCCGTGGCAGGTCTGAGCCCGAGAGGAAGGTCTCCGTATTTTAAGGACTCCCACTGGGCTCTCGTGAATCGACTCACCTCTTAGTTAACTAGTTCTGTCTGTTGTAAAGGAAACGTAGATCTCTCTCAGGCCAGGACTTGGTGACTAGTTTTTACCAGAACAGCGTAGGTCAATACCTAGCTCTTTTTTTTTAAACCAATGAATTCAAGGGGCCTGAGGAGCTCTGCTGGTGGCTTTAACCCAATTCCAAAGCACGGCGGAATGCTCCAGGTAGGAACTGGGGGAATCCAAGGCAAAGAAACTCTTCTTACGATTTGTAGCTACCTCCTGTGCCTGACTTGGTGCCTGTGCGAGGATGAAGCCCTCAAAGCCGCTCCTGCAAGTGCTCAAGTGACTAAAGTTAAAAGAATTTGCTTTTGTAAGAACAATAAAAATGGTCATCTTCCCTTCTGAAGGATTTGTCTCTCTGTTCGCCATCGCCTGTACTAGTGTCTCAAGCTCGGAGCGCATCTGTCCAGCCTCTGTGCAGTCCTCGATTTCTGGGTCAGGGACTGGACGCCCTCTCCCGCCAGATCTGGACAGAGCTGATGAGCCTGATCACAGGAGGACCGGACAAACGTGTGGTCTGCCTGCATACGGGATGCAAAGCTTTGTATAGTCTGTGACTCTTTTTTTTTTAAGATTTCTTTTAGAGCTTGTGCAAGCAGGGGGAGGGAGAGGCAGAGGGAAAGGCATACTCCCCACTGAACGTGGAGCCCGACGGGGGGCCCGAGCGCAACCTGAAACCCAGAGACGGGCTTAAACGGCTGAGCCACCCGGGCGCCCCACAGGGGATTGAGGCTTGGCTTAGCAGCAGCCACACAGGAAGTCAGGGTGCTTCTTGGTTGTATTTCAGTATGTGGCTTTGGGGAGTTCGGAAGACATCAGGGATTCTGTCAGAAGTACTACCCTATCCACGGTTTTTAATAATGATCAAGAAGCCAAACACTTACTGTGCCAAGACAGGACATGAATGGTAAAGAGAGGCAGGATTATACAGCGGCTAGTGGGCTGCCTGGCAGCAGTATATTCCTGGATCCCCCTTTTACTCTACGAATTTGAGTTCTTGCTTAAGCCTTCGTAGGCGAAAGGACTCACTTGCAGGTTTTGGTGATCGGTCTCTAGTAAAGGTGTCGGGCATTCCGCGTGGTCTGTGCTTACAACCTGTCGGCAAGCTTGCTGTCGAAGCAGGGGTTCTTATTAGGGAAGCTCTAAGTGGCTTGGGACTGACCATGGCAGTTCACCACACTTTCCGACTCCTAAGTGACTAGGTCTCCAACCCTGCCCATCTGACCCTGTGCTCGAAACGCGTCTGGCTGTCAGCCACACGTGGGCAGTGTACTGCGGGGGGGGGGGGGGGGGGGGGGGGGAAGATGGGAAGGAATCTTGCACATCAGGCTCACTGACGCCAGTTTCAGAAACATAGTTGTTTCTATTGATGCATCTTTAAAAAGTAGCATCGATACCTCGGACACTGTAGCTTTGTAGTGAACTACAGATCCGATCCGGTAGAATAAATGGTGGCCAAGTGACAATATTTTCCAAATTTAAAAAGACTTTTAAAAACACCAGTCTCGGGGCGCCTGGGTGGCTCAGTGGGTTAAAGCGTCTGCCTTCGGCTCAGGTCATGATCCCAGGGTCCAGGGATCGAGTCCCGCATCGGGCTCTCTGCTCAGCAGGGAGCCTGCTTCCTCCTATCTCTGCCTGCCTCTCTGCCTGCTTGTGATCTCTGTCTGTCAAATAAATAAATAAAATCTTTAAAAAAATTTAAAAAAAAAACCACCAGTCTCTGGCCATGGGGAAAAAACAGGTTCCAGAAAATATTTTTTTTTAAACATTTTATTTATTTGACAGAGATCACAAGTAGGCAGAGAAGCAGGCAGAGAGAGAGGAGGAATCAGGACCCTGGGATCATGACCTGAGCCGAAGGCAGAGGCTTTACACTGAGCCACCCAGGTGCCCCCAGAAAATATATCTTTTAAAGATTTTATTTGTTTGACAGAGATCACAAGTAGGCAGAGAGAGGGGGTGGGGAAGCAGGCTTCCCGCTGAGCAGAGCCCAATGTGGGGCTCAATCCCAGGACCCTGGGATCATGACCTGAGCTGAAGGCAAGAGGCTTTAATCCACTGAGCCACCCAGGCGCCCCCAAGAAGTATTTTTATTTAACCTTTCTAGTGACAGGCTATCTATTTTAAGTCTCTGGCCATTTATGGCCATCCAGATGATATATGAAGAATTTTAAAAGTCATGTACTGCAGTGACAAATTTTTTTGTTTCCTTATATTCATCCTCTAAATTCGGTCTTAAAAGTGAAATTTTTGTTACTGTGATTATGTATTTCCTTTAAACTTTTTCTCAAGGCTCTGGCCGAATTCTTTGCATGAAGTATTTTCCTGTTTTCTGCTAGAAATAGATTAGTTAAAACAAGGAAGCAAGAATCTTGCAGCTGACAAGTGTATTTTGCTATTCAATTACTGTTGTTTTTACAAGATATTCTTTTTAACGTGGGATTGAACTAATGTTCCTGATACTGAGTCGCATGCTCTGCCCACTGAGCCAGCCAGGTACCCCATCAATTACTATGTTTTATGAAATCCTTCTGTTAAACATTAGGCAAAAACTTTTCCCACAGTGTGCCCTGAGTCACATTTAATGTTGCACGTTTTCTTATCCCATCCCACCTTTGAGCGCTTAAACATTTCATTTCAGTGGAAATGATCATGCCCAAATATATAAACAGTAAAAGTAGTTAAAAATTCACTGATACATAAGGTTTTTTTTTGTTTTTTTTTTTTAGATTTTATGTATTTGACAGCGGCACAGCGAGAGAGGGAACACAAGCAGGGGGAGTGGGAGAGGGAGAAGCAAGCTTCCCGCGGAGCAGAGAGCCCAATGTGGGGCTCGATCCCAGGACCCTGGGATCATGACCTGAGCTGAGGGCAGATCAGACGCTTAACAACTGAGCTACCCAGGTGCCCTACGATTTATGTGCATTTTAATTTTTAGGCATTTTCACCAAAAAGTTCTTTGGTTTACGAGGCTACTGGTCATCTAAGTCTGCTGGTAAAACAGCTAGAGAGAAAATCATGGGGAAAATGAGATGTTTAACTTTTTGTTGTGTGATTATATTTAGATTAAAACTAACTATGGTGACCTCACCCCTTTCAATGGAATAAAAGTGTAGTACTCAAGCACTCTGTGTTTGCTCACAGACTTCACAGGTCACTGAGAATAAAAGCAATCTCCATGACCAGCTTTGTTATTTCCTTGGCAGAGACACTAAATGTTAGGATCAAGAAATTTTGAAAGAATTAGATTCTTAGGAGTAATTACTATTTGTAAAGAAGTTCCCGCAGACAGGACTTGGGTACAAAAGTTGTTTTTCTATTAAGGCAAAATTTGCATACAGTGAAATGTACATAATTTAAGTTTGTTAAGAGGGTACAATTACGTAGAAATGCACGTCAACATACAGAACACTTCCATTACCCCGAAAAGTTCCACCTTGTCCCTTTCCAATCCATTCCTTCTCCCAGCCAAGGTGACCACTGTTCAGGGGCACACTCGTTTTCTCTGGGTTCGAACTCCACATAGACAGCATCACTAGGCACCCAACCATCTTCTTTCAAGCAACATGTTTTTGAGATTAATCACGTTGTGTCTACCAGTAGTTAATTCTCTATCGCCAAGTAACATTCTACTTTATGAATATTCCAGAATTTTTTTTATCCCTCCTTGAAGGGAGATTTAATTTTGCTTCCCAATTAGGATTCTGTCATCTTGGTTGCAAATAAACCTTCTTTGAATCATCATTAGAAATGCAAACAAATAAATAAACCAGACAGAAAAGTTTCACCTTTTCTGTTTATCTGCTTTTATTACCAAACAGATCATTTTGTCCCCCTAAAAGGTGGTGAAATGACACGAGCTCCCTTCTGACCTGTCAATCCTGAATGCTTTCTCCACTGGGTGCCCTTTGGTGAGCCCTGCCTGTTCCCAAGCGGGACAGTCCCCACAGACTTGTGTCGCCAGGGCAAATTACCCGGACTCATAGGTCTACTAACCAACTCCTTCAAACCTCAGGACCAAGTCCTATTTTTTTTTTTTTTCTTGTTCAGTTGACTTACTTTCTTGAATTATGCTCATGAATAACTTTTAAAAGTTTTTACTGGATCGCCTGGGTGGCTCAGTGGGTTAGGCCTCTGCCTTCGGCTTGGGTCGTGGTCTCGGGGTCCTGGGATCGAGCCCCACATCGGGCTCTCTGCTCAGTGGGGGGCCTGCCTCCCTCCCTCTCTCTGCCTGCCTCTCTGCCTACTTGTGATCTCTGTGAAATAAATAAAAAATTTAAAAATTCTTAAAAAAAAAAAAGTTCTTTTACTGACCTATTTACTTTTTATCATTTTACCTTTTATCATGGGAGGTCATGATAAACCTGACAGCGGCTACTTGAAAACCTTCCTTATTTGAGTAAAGATGCACTGGACTGTTAAGGACATCAAGCAGGTATAGACCAGTGTGAACGTGGTCCTCCGAGAACTTGTCAGCTGCCGATCTTCCATGCCAAGAGACAAGTGGTACTGATAATCTGTTCCGCAGAAGTCTAGAAATCACTTTTCAGATTGGCCTGAATATGACATTCCTCAATGAATGTAATTCCTCTAGACTGAGGCTGGCTGGATTGCAAAGTTTTCTTCCTAAGTCGTGTCCAAGGAGGGGCTGGTACACGCCGCAGAGCTAAGTGACTCAGTGTGCCCGTGGTGCTCACCCGGCCCCACCGCTGCTGGAGGCCCCCTAACTGCCTGAGACTTCGCTGCTCTCCCCCTTTCTCTTCCCCAGTGTCCTGCCAAGGTTCTTTAGAAAACTGAGTCTAATGACAATGTCTTATGTCTTGACTAACTGGCCAGTTCTCCCCTGCCCGAACGCAGGTGCATCTCCTTCCCTCTTTGAGCGACGAAGATGCACAGTTCACCTCCAATCCATTCCATCACATTTTCAGCTCGGGGCAAGTCTTGTGCTATTATGGGCCGGGAAGAGCCATGCTGGGAGCAAGGGTCTGTTCCCTGCCTGCCAGGTGGGCCCTGTGTGTGCCCCCAGTTCTCGCGGAACAAGCAGGTCTTACCAGGGCAGGGTAGGGCACTGACTCTAGAGAGGAACTCTCACTACTGCTGTCCTCTCGGTTTGTGAGCCACCCGCGTCCACACAGCACCCGACAACACGGTTCACAGTGGGCCTCACACCCTCCCCCGCCTCAGCTCACCCTGGGAACTCACGCTGCCGGGCGCACACACACAAGTTGGGCACTGGGGACCCAAAGTCCTGTGAGGCCATGGAGGTTCAGTCTGTGGGGAAACCAAAGATGCTAGCAAGTAATTCAGTAATGCCACTAGAGGGACGAGGCAGTGTCATTAAGCACGCTATCTCGGGTGCTGAAAGAACTGAGACCCTAACGAAGTCCTTGGGACACGAAAACACGGTCGTTTACCTCATTTGCCCTCCTGGTCGAGGTGACACACATCATTCCTCCGCCTCTGCTATCGCTCATGACCTTTCCACCGAAACAGCTTTCTGTGGGCTCACTGTGACGCCCTGCCCACCAGCAGCGGCTGGTGATGCCAATGGCTGAGACAAAAGCACGGGACGTGCAGGTCTGTGGGGAAGGTAATGGGTTGCTGTGGGACCTGCTAGGCAGGAGGTCTCCCCAGTGTGTCAACCCCGTGGATGGGTTTGAAGACAGAAGGTCTACAAATTCCCATCAGCTATCTATGATGGATAACAAATTACCCCAAGTTTAGTGCCTTAAAGTAACAAACACTTAGTACCTCACAGTTTCTGTGGGTCAGGAGGCAGCACAGGTAGATAGTTCAGGCTAAGGGTCTCTCGAGAGTTTGTGGTCGGGGCGCCTGGGTGACTCAGTTAAGCAACTGTCTTCAGCTCAGGTCATGATCTCAGGGTCCCGGGATCAGGCCCTGCATTGGCTCCCTGCTCAGCGGGGAGTCTGCTTCTCCCTCTCCCTCTGCCCTCCCCCTACTCAACTCATTCTCTCTCTCTCTCACATAAATAAAATCTTAAAAAAAAAAAAAAGTTTCTGATGGTCTCAAGATTTCGACTCCTCGAGGATCCACTTCCGTGCTCACTCCCGTGGTTGCAGCAGGCTGAGGAGCGTCAGGACATGGTAGCTGGCTTCACCCAGAGCAAACACTTTGAACAGAACAAAAGAGAGGGAGGGAGAGATGCAGGGGGAAAAATACTCAAGGTAGAAACTACAGTCTGCTGTATCCTATCTGACAGAAACAAGTCACACTCGAGGGGAGGGGAATGAAGCACCACTGCTTAAATATTCAAGAATTTCTGGGCATGTGTTCTGTTTTCTATATCACCGCAATATCACAGCCAGATTATGAACTTTCCCAAAGCCTAGTGATGAATTATGCTACCTCTTCTTCTTCCCTAACACCAGCTCAAAAACCATATACATACAGACTGCTCCAAGGTACAGAGCAACCTTCAGTCTCGCCATGAAGTAATTCCCTAAGCTACCGTTCTAGCTCATCTCCTATCCTCCCCTCCACGTGCCCCTGCTCCAGCCACTTACTACCTGCAAACACCACCGTGCTCCTTTAAGGCATGCCTTTGCTTTGGTCTACAGGTCTGGTTCTCAAACTCGAACTCAAATGTCACTTGTGACTCCCCTCACACTCTTCTCAGAACGCTAGAAAACGCTGGCACACCTGGCCTCACCCAAGAATTCAGAATACCGTGCTAAAATAATACCCTTTGACATGAAATTCTAGAACAGATGAGTGAGAGTAGGTGCTGAGGGTTTAAAAACATTTCTTCCACAAGCTGACTACAGACAAAGTCACTATCAGAGACCAGCAGAAGAGAAGGCCTTCCTCCAGGTTTGCCAAAATGGAAGGTGCATTTTGGGGAAACAACAGACATGGAAAGCCTCCTACTCCCCTTCTTTCAGCTCGCAAAAATGTCCACAGCTGGTTGCAAAGACTAGAATCATCTTGTATGTCCACCAAAATGTTCCTAAATAAACTGTCGACCTACATGATAGAAGGCAGTTGTTTTTAAAGATTTTATTTATTTGACAGAGAGAGATCACAAGTAGGCAGAGAGGCAGGCAGAGAGAGAGGAGGAAGCAGGCTCCCCACTGAGCAGAGAGCCCGATGCGGGGCTCGATCCCAGGACCCTGAGATCATGACCTGAGCCGAAGGCAGAGGCTTTAACCCACTGAGCCACCCAGGGGCCCCTAGAAGGCAGATTTCAAAGATGAGGCAGAGCACTAGGTACCGACATGGACAATCTCCAAGATACATCCATTCGGAGGAAAAGACAACGTACAGACCAGCGGGTACACTAGACTAGTATTTGCTTTCCAAAAAAGATGATTAATGGCCGCCTGGGTGGCTCAGTCGGTTAAGCATCTTCCTTCCGTTCCTTCCTTCCTTCCGATCGCGATCCCAGGGTCTCGGGATCGAGCCCCGTCTTGGGCTCCCCGCTCGGCGAGGAGGCTGCTTCTCCATCTGTCTGCTCTCCCTGCCACTCTCCCTGCGTGTGCTATCAAATAAATACGTAAAATTTTAAAAAGGAAAAAGTTTAAACCCACGCATCCATAAAGAGGAAGAAGTACGCATTTCCCAAACGTGCCTGGCCCATCCCCGGAAGGCTCCAGGACAACAGGTGGCCGCGGTGACCTCGGGGGCCGCGGGGTGGGAGGGGCTTCTACCTTTTCCGGCCTCGGATTATTCCAGCCGGCACGCTTTGCCCGAGACCCGAGGCCCAGGAGAGACCCGCGGCCCCTGGCCTCCGAAGAGGCGGCGGCGGGTGGGAGACCAGGCCTCGCGCTCTCCCCGCGCCCCTCCCCCGCATCCAGGCGCTCGCTCGATTCCCTCCGCGCAGAGCGAGGGCCAGGAGTCACCAGGAGGCTCCCGCGCCTCACGCAAGACACCGGGACCCCAGGCGCGCCCGCTAGCTCGGTTTACTCTAGCCGCCAAAATTCCGCAGCGACGACTTCCTGGGGTCTCGACCCCGCGCTCCCGGACGTGACGCGAGAGCCGGGTCCCGCCCCCCACCTTCCGGCTACAGGCCGGAGCTCGCGCGTGCGCACGGGGAGCCAGGCCCGGGTACCGCGCGCACGGCCGCACGAGGTGCGAGCGAAATGGAGGCTTCCGCTCCCGCAGCACCCTCATCCTCAACCGCAGCCTCGGACTCCGCTCCAGCGACCCCGGCCTCCGTGGAGCAGCTGGACAAAGGACAGGTGAGCGGCCCTTTGGGGCGGGGGGCTCGGGAGCGGGGTGGCTGTGGGCTTGTGAGGCTCGGGGTGCCGGTGCGGGCTTCGCGCCCCCACGGGCGCCCTCGGAGTTTGGGGAGAGTCGCTGGGTCGCGCCGCGCTCAGCCTGCACCTTCCTTCCTGCGCGCGGGGAGGCGCCTACCGACCTCCAGCCCTGCGGCCTAGTCCCCCAGGTGGATTGCAGGAGCAGCCTGGGGTTCCATGGTGAGACGCGCTTGGCTCTGCTTCTTTACCCGTTGACTTGGCCAGGTCGCTTAATTCTGCAAGCCTCAGTGACCTCGGGTCTAAGAGGGCCTCTGCTGGCTTCGGCGCCTCCCCGGGATCAGAGGAGGCAAAGCCAGCGAAGAGCTGTAGCCAGGGGCCTGACACTTGGTAAGCGCTCAGTGGGTGCTGGTTATGGCGTGTTGCGCTTTTCCCGCTGTCTTAATCATCGAGGCCGCGGGAAGCACGTTCCCACCTGGCGCGATGCCTTCACGTGGGAGAGGCTCTCTTTGGCAAGTGGGTGCTGAGCGGATACTCCGGTCGTTTCTGATGGAGTCTGATCCCCAATTGTAGGATCCTAATACAGAGAGGGTTGTGGAGTTGCCTATTCAAATAGAATTTGAGGAGGGGAAAAAAGGCGAGAGGAGGGAGCAAAATGCTAAGTTAGAGTGAGATTTAATTTATTTGCATATCTCCTCTTTGCAGATTAGAAAGGCAGTGGAAGCTCTGTTGGCACATTCCAAGTCCAGGAAAAACGCGAATGGATTGCTTTTGAATGAGAATGAAAATTTCTTTTTAATGGTGGTATTGTGGAAGATTCCAAGTAAAGAACTGAGGGTCAGATTGTAAGTCGGATTTTCTATTTGCCTTTGTTATCTGCTGGGTTATCCTGTAGAGCTGTTTAACAGTTGCGCTTTTGTTTCTAGTGGAAACTTTGCAAACTCAAATTATGAGTTGAAATTTGTAATTGTGCCTTTAAAAAAAAAAAAACACCACGGGGGTGCCTGGGTGGCTCAGTGGATTAAGCCTCTGCCTTGGGCTCAAGTCATGATCTCAGGGTCCTGGGATCGAGCCCTTCATCTGGCTCTCAGCCCCACATCTGGCTCTCTGCTCAGCAGGGAGCCTGATCCCTGCCCCACCACCTCTGACTGCCTCTCTGTCTACTTGTGATATCTCTCTATCTCTGTCAAATAAATAAATAAAATCTTTAAAAAATAATAATAATAACCCCATGTGCACTACCTTGGGTGGCTTCAATTATGTTTTAAGTCTCCTTATATCTCACTTGATAAATGATACTTTATTTGGTGGGGGAGAGGCCTGGGAACAGGGAGAGAAAGAATCTTAAGCAAACTCCACACCCAGGGTAGAGCCCGATGCAGGGTTTGATCTCAGAACCCTAAGATCCTGACCTGCGCCAAAATCAAGTTGGACCCATAACCGACTGAGCCACCCCTAATTAATATTTTGGACTCTGGGTATTTGTGATGGTTCACTTGCATCTTAAATCTCTTCTCCATAGCATTGAAGACTAGATATATTTTTAAATGTTTGGGGCGCCTGGGTGACTCAGTAGGTTAAGCCTCTGCCTTTGGCTCAGGTCATGATCTCAGGGTCCTGGGATCAGGCCCCGCATCAGGCTCTCTGCTCAGCAGGGGGACTGCTTCCCTCTCTCTCTCTGCCTGCCTCTTTGCCTACTTGTGATCACTCTCCCTATCAAATAAATAAAATATTTTACAAAATTTTTAAAAATAAATGTTCTTGGTAGAGTATTTGCTTAAATAGCATGAACATAGTTTGTTGGGATGATTGAATTTATTGTGTGTTCTGTGGGAATAGAAACATACATTGTGTCTGTTATAATGCTTTCTTTCTCTTTTCCACCTCTGTATTTTGCAGGTCCTTGCCTCACAGTATTCGATCAGATTTAACAGATATTTGTTTACTTACCAAGGATGAACCCAACTTAACTCCTGAAAAGACAGAACGGTTTTACAGGAAGCTTTTGAACAAGCATGGGATTAAAACCATTTCTCAGGTCAGGAGTCGTTAATATTTTCAGGACAATTAAAAGATCTGAGTCAGTCCTTGAAGTGATAAGTAATACATTCCTGAACTACCTACTAACCTAGTATTTCTGTCCTAGAGATATTATTTTTATTTATTTAGTCTATTCATTCATTTTAAAAATTTTATTTTTGCATCATCTTTCCACCCACCTTGGGGCTTAAACTCACGATCCTGAGATCAAGAGTCACATGCTTCACCGACTGAGCCAGCCAGGTGCCCCTAGGAATTTAATTTTTTTTTTTAAGATTTTATTTATTTGACCGAGAGAGAGAGAGATCACAAGTAGGCAGAGAGGCAGGCAGAGAGAGAGGAGGAAGCAGGCTCCCCACTGAGCAGAGAGCCCGATGCAGGGCTTGATCCCAGGACCCTGAGATCATGATCCAAGCCAATGGCAGAGGCTCAACCCACTGAGCCACCCAGGTGCCCCAGGAATTTAATTTTTAATCTGATTTTTTCTTGGTAATTTTTGTTGGCTTCAGTAAGGTATGTTCCATCTTTTCTATGATAGATGAATTGTTAAGGTTTGTTTGTTTGTTTTGACCTAAAAACTAATGTGTATATCAGTAACTTTTTTTTTTTTTTTTTTGAGATATCATTTATTTATTTGAGAGAGCATAAGCCAGGGGAGAGGGAGAAACAGACTCCTCACTGAGCAGGAAGCCCAATGCCAGGCTTGATCCCAGGACCCTGGAATCATGACCTGGGCCGAAGGCAGATGCTTAACCAACTGCCACCCAGGGGCCCTGTCCTTAACTTTTATATCTTGAAGAGTTTCCAGAAGATGGTTCCATTAGGTCACGGTCAGCACTTTCAGAACATTCCTGGGTTTGCCTGTGACTTGGCGCCTCCCGTTGTGGTTTGTAGTTGTTGTTGTCCTTTCTTTATGTGGCCGTCCCAGCTCATCAGTCTCTGTGTCCCCAGTGGTTAACATAGTGCCTGGCCCATGCTCGGCGCTCTCTACATGTTCCCTAAACTCTGGCTCTGGGACATTTTAAGATCTGGACACAAGTTATTGCTTCAGTATTTCTTTTTCTTGTTTAAGTCCTTAATTTTTTATGTTTTTCCTCTTCCTTGTCTTTTTTTAGATTATCCCCCTTCGAACTTTAAAAAAGGAGTATAAACCCTATGAAGCCAAGCTCCGCCTCCTGGGCAGTTTTGACTTCTTCCTTACTGACGCGAGAATCCGGCGTCTTTTGCCATCCCACCTGGGGAGACATTTCTACCACAGAAAGAAGTAGGTTTCTTATCAGTAACGGGGTTTGAGCAGAGTGAGCTTTGCAGATGTGTATACATTGTGCTCCAAGTACCTGTGTGTCCTTACAGAGTTCCGGTACCTGTAAACCTTCTGTCCAAGAATTTATCCAGGGAGATCAATGAATGCATAGGTGGGACGGTCTTAAACATCTCTAAAAGTGGTTCCTGCAGGTAGGTCAAAGCCATCAGTGTATACCTGTGTCTTGTCTTCTATTCATTTGATAATAATTGCATAAACAACTTTTTTTAACAAGATTGTGTTAATGAAACCAGGTCCTTCTATTAAAAGTAAGGTGTATCCCTAAGAAGTACTTGGTTCTCTAGAAAAGCGCCATCCCATAGAACTTTCCACAGTGATGGAAGTGGTCTGTATCTGGGCTCTGTATAAGAGTCAGCTGTACATGGCTGCCGTGGCCAAGGAGCCAAATCTTCTTTCTAATTTTACTTGATTTCACTTAACGTAAACTGCATTAGGCATGTGTGGCTAGTGACACCTGTAGGTATTGTGGGAAACGAGGACAAAACTAACATGTAGGGAATGTCAGTGGTTCTGGGCTCTGGTGTTGCCCAGGATCATATTACCCATTACAAGGCAGAGACCCCTAAGTCTTGATTTGACTTCTTGTTCAGTGAATTCATTATCCATCCTGCCTCATCTGCTGTCTGGTGTCTCTCTGTTTTCACACTGATTTCTTCTGAATCAGGATGGCGAGCAGGGTAGAACCCCCACATCCGGCCTCTGAGATCAGGAGAGACCTTTTGGGGAGGTGTGGCTCCCCAGGGGCACAGAGAATGTGGCTCCACCTTTTTTATTAGGCTGAGGGGCCAGTTAAGTTTGAGCGCTTGGCAGTTGAGCAGAAGGGGGGATTTTTTTTTTTAATCACATCATGTATTATTAGCCCCAGGAGTACAGGTCTGTGAATCGCCAGGTTTACACACTTCACAGCACTCACCACAGCACATACCCTCCCCAATGTCCATAACCCAAACACACTCTCCTTACACCCCTCCCCCTGGCAACCCTCAGTTTGTTTTGTGAGATTAAGAGTCTCTTACGGTTTGTCTCCCTCCCGATCCCATCTTGTTTCATTTATTCCTTTCCTACTCCCCAAACCCCCCACGTTGCCTCTAAACTTTCTCATATTAGGGAGATAATTTGATAATTGTCTTTCTCTGATTGACTTATTTCACTCAGCATAATATCCTCTAGTTCCATCCACGTCGTTGCAAATGGCAAGATTTCATTTCTTTTGATGGCTGCATAGTATTCCACTGCATACATATATACCACAACAACTTTATCCATTCATCTGTTGATGGACATCTAGGTTCTCCCCATAGTTTGGCTATTGTGGACATTGCTGCTATAAACATTCGGGTGCACGTGCCCCTTCAGATCACTACATTTGTATCTTTAGGGTAAATACCCAGTAGTGCGATTGCTGGGTCATAGGGTAGCTCTATTTTCAACTTTTTGAGGAACCTCCATGCTGTTTTCCAGAGTGGCTGCACCAGCTTACATTCCCACCAATAGTATAGGAGGGTTCCCCTTTTGAAGGAGGGGATTTTTAAACATATTCAGAATCATTTTGATAAATTATCTTCTGGCTGGGGCATCTGTGGTGTGGGGTTGGGCAGCTGCCAGGAGGGCGGCGCTGGGGGGCCCTAGGGGGCACTGGGGCCCCTCCTCCAGATGGCCCCAGGAGCCTGTGTGTGCCCAGGGCAGGGCCCATGGTAAAATGGGACCACTGGGATGTCTAGACTCTGCTTCCCCGGGGCGGTTCTGGGCTTGTCTTCTGTCTACAGGTGGGCAATCCCTTAACTGGGTGTAGTGAAATGGCTGAGAAGAGTTGGTGGTCAGACCTGGGCCTGACTCTGGTTGTAGGCAGACATCAAAGTCGAGCTCATGTTAGGTGGTCCGCTGGCAGGTCAGAGGCCTGGGGGCCTGGGATCGATGGGCAGCTGGGAGAGGGAGACGGCTCCAAGAAGGCAGACCAAGGAGCAGCGGTCTCCTCTTTCCCTTTAAGAGAGTTGTGGGCAGCTGACGGACAGTACAGACTCCTGAACTGTACTTTGCTCTCCTTTCACACCCACCCTCCTCCCAGCTCCCCTCATTCTCTCTCTTTCCTCTCTCGTGCCCCATCACCCACCCCCTCTCCTCTCTCCTTCACTTCTTGTCATCTTCCCGTCTGGGAGACCGGGGATGTGCTTGCAGCTGGCAACGCAGCGGTCAGCGCCCTGTCTTTGGCTGGAGGTGGGTGACAGCACCATCTCCGTCTCGTCCTCATTCTGCGACTCCCAGCAGACCATGAGTTTGCCTTCCAGCTCCTGAGGTAGGGAGGACAGGGCCTGGCAGGAACAAGGGCCCCAGTGGCTGAGCAGTAGTGGAGCTTTCCACTTGGCTTCTGACTGCACCCTGCTTTAGCTGAAGGGACCATCTTGCCCTTGGCCCGAAGACGCTGTTACACCAGGGACAAGAACTGTTGGGTCTTAGATGATGACAGCTGGGTCATGATAAGGGACCGTAAAGACACAAGCATCCCTCCTAGTGATCTTTCCTTCCATAACAGCCCCTCAGGAAAGCTCGAGGGCCAACTGTGTGACTCATGTTTTCTAGAATGAAGGTAGAACTTTCTCCAGCTCTGCCCATTGGCTCATAAGTCTCACAGGGCATTTCCTCCATCACCGCGTCATGGTATCTCGGGGGCAGGGCATTGCTAGAACACAAAAGATGATAATTTCCCTTTACAATATATTGAACCTGGGCACCTGCGTGGCTCATTTGGTTCAGCGTCTGCCTTCAGTCCAGGTCATGATCACCAGGTCCTGGGATGGAGCCACTGGTTGGGCTCCCTGCTCAGTGGGGAGTCTGTTTCTCCCTCTCTCTTTGCCGCTCCTACTTGCTCATGTGCTCTTTGTCTCTCTGACAAATAATAAAATCTTAAAAAAAGAATAAAAATAACATGAAACCAAGCAAAACAAGTCAATCACAGAAAAACAGTTACCATATGGTCTTACTGATAGGTGGAATTTAAGAAACAAATCAGGATCGTAGGGAAGGGAGGGAAAAATAAGACAAAATCAGAGAGGGAGGCAAACCATAAGAGACTTCACAGGAGACAAACTGAGGGTTGCTGGAGGGAAGGGGGTGAGGGAGGAGGTAACTGGGGGACGGGCATGAGGGAGGGCCCGTGATGGGATGAGCATTGGGCATTGATAAGACTGATGAATCACTGACCTTTATCTCTGGAATAATAATACACTATGTTAATTGAATTTAAATAAAATATTAGTTGTATAAACAGCTCTAAAAACAGAAATAGTGAAACTGTAAAGACTTGAACGCTTCTACCTTTAATTTTTTTTTTTTTAACCTTTAATTTTTTTTCTCAGGATCGCTTATTTATGTTTCTCACTTACCTGCCTGCGCTGTATTTTGAAACACAAGTTACTCTTATTTTTTAAAACTTTGCTTTCTAGGGGCGCCTGGGTGGCTCAGTGGGTTAAGCCTCTGCCTTCGGCTCAGGTCATGATCTCAGGATCCTGGGATTGAGCCCCGCATCGGGCTCTTAGCTCAGCAGGGAGCCTGCTTCCCCTTCTCTCTCTGTCTGCCTCTCTGCCTACTTGTGATCTCTGTCTTTCAAATAAATAAATAAAATCTTTAAAAAAAAAAAGAATTGTAATCTATTAAAAAAAAAACAAAAAAACTTTCCTTTCTAATGCTGTATTACATTTCAGTACTATCCGCATTGGCCACACTGGGATGGAGGTTGAGCACGTTGTCGATAACATCATCACCGTGGCGAAGAGGCTTTCGCAAAAGTTGCCAGAGGTACGGTCCCACAGGGGCATGCCTCGACTCTTGGTCGTTTAAAAGAAATGGGACCCGCTCTGATCGTGCCTGTCTTGTCTGTTGCAGAAGTGGGAGAGCGTGAAGCTCTTGTACGTGAAAACCGAGAGGTCCGCTTCCCTGCCCATCTTCTCCTCGTTTGTCAGCTGTCAGGATGAAGCCAAGGGCATATGCACCCCCAGTCAGAAGAAGAAGGTGAGTAGGCCTTGAAATACGGGTGGGCTTCGTCGCAGATATAAACATGGCCCAGGAAGAGGAGCAGATGCCCTTCCTGCCTGACCTTCAGTGGCTGCCCAGTGGTCCTGCTTTGCATGCTTTGTCCCCACTCTACAGGTGAGCTCCGTTAGCGGGGGTGTGAGTAAAGCGTAGCGAGGTACAGGTACCTTGTGTTTATTGGTACATTAGTTAGGTGGCCGAGTAGGCTCAGCAGGGGCCTGTGTAGAGGCAAGAAAAGCTAAAAGAAAACCAGAAGTTCATTAAGCACTTTTTTATGGGCAAAATTGACAGTTGTGTTAGGCTCACAGATAACCTCTCATATTGGGTTTGTAGGTTTTCAGTGCTCTTAATGCTAGTGCAAAAAAAAAAAAAAAAAAAGAGAGAAAATTTTTTTTTTTTTTTTTTTTTTTTTTGGTGCTGTTGGTTAGACCAATCTCTTAGTTTGTTAACACTTTTCTTTAGCCATGTTAATCAGGTTCAGTGGGGTTTTAATTTGGGTCTATTTTTTTTTTCTTTTTACTTGTAGAAATTGTGTTTTGTTCTTTTTCAAAATGGTTTTACTTTCTTATTAACTACCCATAAATCGTTCTCCAGTTCCCCGTAATTCCTGGAACACGTTCGGTGTTCCTGTTTTATCGTCCGATCGTTGGAGTAGCACTGTGCTGGCGTCACAGCTGGTTCTGTGTCCCTACTGGCTCCTTGTGGACCTCCTTTCTTTTTGTCGTGACCGTCGTATTGGGGACATGATTGGTAGAAATAATTTGAGGTGTAGGATAGAGATGTTTCTCTAGAAGATTTCTGTTTCCGTCTGTTGGGCACCTCGGGGCCCTGGGCCTGGAGCTCCCTGAAATCGCATTTCAGGGCTTGAGATCCCCTGAAGCATTCTGACCCGACCATGCGGAGACTCAGCACAGCTCTGCTTCCACTTCTTCTTTACCCTGAGAGTAACTCACAGGCCTCCAAGCTTACTGTGGGGGGTTCCTCCTAGAAACCCGCACCAGTGTGGACGCTGGGATTTGATTTTTCTCATCCACCCTCCACCCCCATTAAAATAAAACTTAGGCATCAGCAAATACACTTGGCTGAATTTGCTTCTGGGCTCACTTACCCTTTGGGCCATTATTTTATTATTATTATTTTTTAAGATTTTATTTATTTACTTGGCAGGCGGAGATCACAAGTAGGCAGAGAGGCAGGCAGAGAGAGGAGGGAGCAGGCTCCCCACTGAGCAAAGAGCCTGATGCGGGGCTTGATCCCAGAACCCCGAGATCATGACCTAAGCCAAAGACAGAGGCTTTAACCCACTGAGCCACCCAGGCGCCCCTGGGTCCTTATTTTAAATGACTTGCAGGTAGTTGGTTCCTTGATGCCTTTAAAATAAAAAATAATAATTTTTATTTGTTTATTTTAAGATTTATTTATTGGACAGAGATCACAAGTAGGCAGAGAGGCAGGCAGAGGGCAGGGGGAAGCAGCTCCCCACTGAGCAGAGAGCCCGATGCGGGACTCTGTCCCAGGACCCTGAGATCATGACCTAAGGCAGAGGCTTAACCCACTGAGCCACCCTGGCACCCCGCCCCCCCAAAAAAATTTTTTTTTTTTTTTTAAAGATTTTATTTATTTATTAGAGAGAGAGAGAGAGAGAGAGAGCACAGGCAGACAGAGTGGCAGGCAGAGGCAGAGGGAGAAGCAGGCTCCCTGCCAAGCAAGGAGCCCGATGTGGGATTCGATCCCAGGACACTGGGATCATGACCTGAGCCGAAGGCAGCTGCTTAACCAACTGAGCCACCCAGGCATCCCAAGAATTTTTTTTTTAAATACATTCTGCCCTACCTTTTTACTTATTTTCATTGGGAAGATGACCTAGAATAACAGACTGCTGTTATCAGAAGCAGGAAATCTGGATTTTTTGCCATTGGTCCGATTCATTTGAGGACTTGGTGAAAATGCTGGAACTGCTAGTTAAAATGGGTCGGACAGGGGTGCCTGCCTCTCTGACTACTTGTGATCTCTGTCTGTCAAATAAATAAATAAAATCTTTAGGAAAAAAAAAAAATGGGTCGGACATGGTCAGGAATGTTATTGACCAGGACTCTGTGGTTAGGACAACTGACCTCTAGCTGTGGAAATGTTTTACCGTTTCCACTTAAAGCCAAAACCCTGAAGTTGGGAAAAAGTGATCAGTTGTGGGGGTTTTTAGGAAACTGTTTTATTTATGAGACATAAATCACATCAGAGTACTCTACAATTGAGGATAATTCTTTTTTTTTTTTAATTAATTAATTTATTTATTTGACAGAGATCACAAGCAGGCAGAGGCAGGCAGAGAGAGGGGGGGAAGCAGGCTCCCTGCTGAGCAGAGAGCCTGATTCAGGGCTCAATCCCAGGACCCTTGGATCCTGACCTGAGCCGAAGGCAGAGGCTTTAACTAAACCACTGAGCCACCCAGGCGCCCCTTGAGGATAATTTATTATTTTTTTTTTTTTTAAGATTTTACTTATTTATTTGTCAGAGAGAGAGAGCACAGGCAGACAGAGTGGCAGGCAGTAAGGCAGAGGGAGAAGCAGGCTCCCTGCTGAGCAAGGAGCCCGATGCGGGACTCGATCCTAGGACGCTGGGATCATGACCTGGGCCGAAGGCAGCTGATTAACCAACTGAGCCACCCAGGCGTCCCATTGAGGATAATTCTTAACTCCCCCGTGAACAGGATCAGTTTCCACGAAGTTCCAGCCGCACACCCAGGTTCAGAGTTGCGGCGTGTAATTCACAGAGCGAGCATCCTTGGCTGCGAATTACAGCCAAACTGGAGTTGAGGCTCACGTGCCGGTCGTGGGGTTTGTTTGCTCAGCTTTGGTACACATTGAGGCACTTTGCAGAAACTTAGGGGGCCTCAGCTGCACGTACTGAAGCTCTGCCATTTATTTGCCGACGAGTGTGTCCCTTACTAAAGTTACACTTGGGCTTGTGCGTGTATGGTTTTTGTTTATTTTTTGTAGGAAGCAAAGAAAAAACAAAAACAAAAAGAGTATCGTGAAAAACAGAAAGAGAAGAAGAAAAACAAAAGGCTTATGAGACAGGCTGGGAAGACTCCGTCGGGCCCGGAGAAGGAGGAGGTGGACCCCAAAACTAGTGGATCCGCAGCACCGGCCCCTGCCCCTGCCCCCACCCCTGCCCCCGGGAAGGAGGGGCCCGGAGCACGGGAGAAGAAAGCACGCCGTCGAGGGAAAGCTCAGTCGAAGGTGCAAGAGGAATCCGAAGATGAGATCCCTCTGCTGGTGCCGATAGGGGAGACGCCAGCCAAAGGAAACGCGGAGGTACTGTCATTGGTTTTCATTGTAATCGTAGGAAACGCTGCCCGTGGTTTTAACGAGCAGGCCAGGGCAGAAATGTGGGCAGTAGTTTCGAGTCCTGGATCCCCTGTGTCATCAGCCTTAGGAAACTTAGCAGTGCCAGGGCCGGCTTGCATGCGGGTTCCTGAAGCCTCTCCAGCACCCCACCCCCGCAGGCTCCTGAAACCCGACTGCATGGGTTTCACGGGCTCGGTTCAAGGAACAGAACTTTTTAACTTTTTGATTCCTTGGTATAGTTTTTCCTCGTTCTCAGTGTCCGTCCAGCTAAGAGCCCTGACGGCTGTTCTCACCGCAGGTGCAGCCTGCATGTCCCTGGTGTGAGGCGTGGCCTTAAGAGGTGGGAGTGACCGTCCCAGGGCTAGCCCTGCCCTTGACCAATTGGGTACTTTGTCCAGTAGCGGCAATCCTTAGAATTGTCAGGATGTTGGACTTTTCATGTTGGTGAAAGTACTCCTTGTGCAGGTGTCCCTGGAGTGCTCCTGAGGTTTTTAAGTCTGCTCGAAGCTAACACAAAGGATCCGTGTACCCGGGAGCATTGTAATTGTTTTTGGAGGAAGCACACTGTGTGTGTTTCCACGGGACGGGCTGTAACTTGTTGCAGATCAGAAGAGCGGATAGCTACTGGCTGGTGTGTAGCTAGAGCCGTGGAAGTGTGTTCGTGCGTGCAGAAGTCTCTTTCTCCTTCGCCGGCAAGGCACAGAGGAAGACACGTCATGGGCCTTTCTGGTCATTTTTACAAGTAATTCGAGATGATGTTCAGTAAGAATACAGAGCCCTTGGGAATGCTAATGAAGTAACTAGGGCAGAGGTAGAACGTTTGGCATTCATTCATTTATCTTTAAATTTTTTTATTTGAGAGAGAGAGCATGTGTAGAGGGGTGTAGAGGGAGAAGCCGAGTCCCCACTGGGCAGGGCCTGACATGGGGCTCCATCCCAGGACCCCGACACCATGACCCCAGCTGAAGGCAGACACTCGACCGACCAAGCCCACCAGGTTCCCTAACATTTGACTCTTAAATGAATGCACACTTCTAGGGGGAAAGTAGTGAATGATAGGTAGTTAATATGGTGTGCTGAAGTGGTCAGAGAATTTTGTTTCTTGTATTTCTGACGTTTTCCAAATTTCCCATAACAATCCTACCGTTTTATATTTACTGAAAAGCAAATTTCTGCTTTGCTGGCGGTTTTTGCCTCTCTGACTTCCTCCCATATTGGACGTGTCTGTCACTAGATCGCTTTCTAGTAGCTGTCATCTGGGCTCCAGAAGGTCCCATGGAGCACGCTGCCCTCCAAGACCCTCTCAGCCTGCTTTGGGAAGCAGGGCTTCCTGACAGGCAGCCCAGTGGTTTTTACACAGTTGGGGAACCTCCTGTCCTCACCCACAGGCAAGGAATGTACACCTGAAGGTGGAGAACAGTCAGGATTGGGCCACAGGCTCCCTGCGGTGCTCCCGGCGGGCGCTTCTTGGCATCTCTACGGAAGGCAGAGATGGTTCTCTGTTGACCGGACCTGGGAGAGCAGCACCAGGGTCCTTGCTACCATCCGTAATAATGAGAAACAGTTACGTTTCAAAATGCCTGCAAGCCAAAAGGCAAAGCCATCCCTCATCATACCGTAGTATCCCTTTGGGGGTGACATGATAAAGATGACAGTTATCAGAGGGACACTTTTAGGGTTTGTCTTCCCTTGGACTTAACTCTGCTTTTTCTTAGGTGCAAAAACACGCCACAGGAAAGAAGTCTCCAAAAAAGAGTCCTGCTCCCAGCACACCCCGTGGGAAGAAGAGAAAGGCTTTTCCGGGTTTGGAGACCCCAAAGGCCACGGAGCCCAAGACCCCAGACAGTGGCCCAGGGGGGAAGAAGCCAAGAATCAAAGAAGACGGAGAGAAAGAAAAAAACTCTTCGCTGGGGAAAAAAGACCCAAGACAGATGACCAAAAAGCCAGGGGCCAAGTTCTTCACTACTGCTAGTAAATCTGTGAAAAAAGCTCCCCGCACTCCCAAACAGTGGCCCAAAAAGCCCAAAGTACCCCAGTCGACCTAAAAATCCAGAGACTCAGGCAGAAGGGAGCATCCACATTCCCCGAAGAGTTTTTTAAAAATACCAGGGTCCTGAGACCCACACCATGCAGTCTTCTCCGGGAGTGAGGCCCAGAATTCAATATTTTTTAAAACCTCTACAAATAGTCCTGATATCTGTTTGTGCGCGTGAGAACCAGTAGTTTTGAAGTAAATCCATTTTTTTAAGTTGGTCTTTTGTGCATTTGCTAATAGGACTAGGGAGAATACAGTGCTGCTCTGTGCTTCTCTGGTTTGTTATTAAAGCGTGCCATTGGCTTCTGAGCAGAGTATTGGCCTTCTCCCCCTTGTTGGTTTCCCTGGAATCCCTCCGATGTGATCCTCTTTCCCGCTTGCTTTCCACCTTCTGTTCTCTGAGGCTCCTTTACACTCGTCTGTGCAAACCCTCCCAAAACTTGTCCGCAGGCCCGGGATGGGCCCGTTGCCAACACTCGGCTGTGGCACTTCGGAGAGAGTCTTGGTGGATTTTTGGAAAGGACCCTTGAGATCCAAATCATTGACTTTGGTGGCAGTCCACCACGGCTGTGGGTCACCGAGGCAGTGTGTGTTCGGTGGGATTAGTTACCAGGGAGCGTTGGCGGAGGCAAGAAATACATGCCCATCTTCCTCCAGACCTGTCGTCTGCCTGCGTGCATTTACTCACGTGTACACTGTGTACCTTCTGCATGATTGTCTGATGTGTTCTGAGGCAGTAAGTGACTCTTGGGGTGCACAGCCCGCCCCCCCCCCCGATTTGATTGGGGGTCCACATCCCTGGCTATAAGCCATGCACGCTCTGTCCTAATGGCCAGTGAAGCATGCTTTCCAGAAAGATCACGTGGTTCGGAAACAAGGCAAGCTCCCAGGGGTCTTCCTCCCAAGTTGGGAGCCAGACCACCTGCTTTTTTGGTACCACAAAGTAGATGGTAACGTAAAATGCAAAATGTGTATTTCCACTGGCCTCATAGGCTCTCAAGTGTGCGTTTACTGTCAAGGGCAAGTGTCATCAGTGGGTTTTCCATAGAAACGAGGTGCCCTGGGGACGCAGCCAGACAAGCCTCAGAGATGGAGATTCAATTGCTGTTTTGCAGAGGCAAACTCACCTTTGTCAGGTTAGTCCATTCTCTACAGGACCTAATTTTGCGGGGGAGAAGCTGTATGATGTTTTCATCCCAACCTCTAGGCAAATAAAGATTTTCAACACCAAGTGATTCTCTGGTCTGCGGCTTGGTCCTGATCAAATGTAAGGCAGCAATTTACCTTCCTGTCCTTTGTGCCTCAGGTTTCACTCATAAATTCTCTGCAGTGGAAATGGCAGACTTGCTTAAACTTCCTAAACAGGATGCTTTTTTTTTTGACAAGGGAAAGCCACAGTTGGGGCATTGGTGAAAATTTGGAATCGCAATGAAAAGGCACAAGTCATTGCTGCTAGGTTTCTAAGGCTCAGGCACGATCCCAGCTGACCGACAGGGCTGCAAGCGGTCAGTGGTCTCCCCAGGGGTCTAGAGGAGTTTGGGAAATCTCTGCTACCGTGAGTCACACTCTTGGGTTCAAGAGGTGAGTATGTGGCTGATCTTTTGAGGTTGGTTTTTTTTTTTAATGATTTATTTTTGAGAAAGAGTTTAGAGTGCCAGCTGGGGGAGGGGCAGAGGGAAGGAGAGAGAATCTCAAGCAGACTCAACATTGAGTGTGGAGCCTGACCTGGGGCTCGATCCCACAACCCCGAATCATGACCTGAGCCAAAACCATGAATCAGATACTTCAGTGACTGCCACCCAGGTGTCTTAATCAAGTGTGCAAGGGTTTTAAATAGCAAATGAGTCTTATTTTACTTTATTTTTTAAGAGATTTTATTTATTTGACAGAGACAGCAAGAAAGGGAACACAAGCAGGGGGAGTGGGAGAGGGAAGAGCAGGGAGCCCAGTGCAGGACTCGATCCCAGGACTCTGGGATCTTGACCTGAGCCGAAGGCAGACACTTCACCAGCTGAGCCACCCAGGCGCCCAAGACTTCATTTTTAAAAAGCAGTTTTAGGTTTGCAGGAAAATGGGAGAGGAAGGTACAGAGACATCCCACACACATAGCCTGCCCCCCATACCACCATTCCTCCAGAGGGGTGCGTCTGTTACAATCAATGAACCTGCATAGATACGTCATTATGACCCCAGTTTACAGCAGGGTTCATTCTTGGTGAGCATCGTTGGGGTTTGGACCCGTGCATAATGACAGTGGCCACCATCACAGTATCATATAGCATGGTTTCACCGCCCTCAGAATCCCCAGTGCTCCACCCATCCCTCCCTCCCCTCGCCATCAGACCCCCTGGCCGCCCCTGACCTTTTTATTGTCTTCATGGTTCTGCCCTTCCCAGAGCGGCATGTGTTTGGAATCCTAGTGGTACGCATTCAAGGGTCTTCCGTGTCTTTACGTGGATTGACGGCTCATTGGTTGGTGCTGAGGCATAGTCCAGATGTGCCCCGATTCACCCATTTAGCTGCTGGTGGACGGCTTGGTTGCTCCCGAGGCTCGGCAGTCACGGATGAAGCTGCTACAGACACGTGCGGGCGGGCTTTTGTGTGGACCTAAGTTTTCGACTCCTTTGAATAAATACCAAAGAGCACAACGGCCCGATCAGATCAGATCGTGAGAGAGCTGGTTTTGTTTTGTAAGAAACCACTGAACTGTCTTCCAAAGCGGCTGCACCATTTTGCCTTCACCAGCGACCAGCAAGAAGCCCCTTCGCTCCACGCGGTCGTGGGCGTCTGGTGTGGCCCATGTTGCGCATTTTGGCCGTTCTCATGCTCGTGTGGTACTGTCCCCTCGTTGCACTTTGCATTTTCCTTATGACGTGTGACTGCGTCGGCTTGTCTGCCATCAGTGTATCTCGGGTGGCACGGTCTCTGTTAGGGTCTCTGGCCCATTTCTTAATCGGGTTGTTTTCTTGGTTAGGTGTTTTTTCTTTTTTTTCAAGATTTTATTTATTTATTTGACAGAGATCACAAGCAGGCAGAGAGGCAGGCAGAGAGAGAGGAAGGGAAGCAGACTCCCTGCTGAGCAGAGAGCCTGATGCGGGGCTCCATCCCAGGACCCTGGGATCATGACCTGAGCTGAAGGCAGAGGCTTTAACCCAATGAGCCACCCAGGTGCCCCTTTTCTTGGTGAGTTTCAAGAGTCCCCCGTGTATTTTAGACGATTTTCCTTTAGCAGATTTTCCTTTAGCAGACGAATTTCCTAAAGCAGATTTTCCTTTAGCAGATTTTCCTTTAGCTGGAAGACCGCCTTCTGCTCTGTGATTTGGTCGGTCTTCACATCCTCTCATGGGAGGTATTCTGCTTTGAAACGACCATAAATACGTGTCTGCGCTTGTTTTTTCTATCTCTGAAATGGGAATGCCACCATGAGGTATGTTTAATGTGTTCTTTAGCCTGAGAATCTGTAAATATCTATAGTTCTGTCCCCCAAAGATAAACACAGTCAATATTTTAATATTTGGTGTATGTCTTAAAATAGTTTTTCTTGTTTTTCTCTCTCTCCCTCCCCCCTCCCCCGCATTCACTCTCTAAATAAATAAGTGACTAAATAAGTTTTTGAAAAAAAAATAAAACCAAAACCTGTTTCTTGAGAGAGATGACAAAATCAGCAAATCAACAAAACGAAACAAACATTTACCATATAATAACCGAGACAGCAAAAGTAGTCAAGCTGAGGAAAAAAAAGATCGACAGGAATTCTGTTCCAGTTCTTAACAAGATGCTTGAAATCTAGATGCAGTGCATGTTTTGTGGACCCATTAATTACCAACCTTGAATGAGGAGTCAAAAACCCAAAAAATTGCAAGAGAAAATGTAGTGAGATCTAACCTCATCATATGGTGCATACAAATCCTGGGTAGTTGCCATCAGAATTCAAAGTTTCCCCACTCATTTTACAAAAATGGCGTTCTTAGTACTCAAACCTAATCATTTTCTTCCACTACCAACCCCCGGTAAGGCCCCCTGTAAGCTGGTCTGGCTGAAGATAAGTATAAAACATCATGTATTGCTTTATAAGGAGAATAAACAGAATAAGGAGAATAAACAAGAGAGCGTGTTGGAGGAATGCAAGGATGGTTAAACATTAGGGAATTATAAACAAAATTCAGTGTCCATAAATGAAAGGAAAATGGAAGGAAAAAAGTTAGAAACAAATGCTAAAAATGCAGCTACACAACTGACTAGCAATTTGTGCTTAAAATTGTTAAAGTATGTGCAAAGGAAAACCTAAAGCTACAAATATATGAAATTCAGAATGACTGAAATGTTGCCACTGAAAGCAGGAAGGACTATGAAAAGCCAAAACCGTTAGTACTTGCTGTTTCCACCTTTGATCTTTCCTTCCTCCATGCCCTAAAATGTCATGAAGTTTGAATAACCTAGCATGTGATCTGGTACCTACAATTCTCGGTGCATCTGGTTGAAAAGGCACAATTACCGGCAACTCTGTGAATGATGATCTTTTAAAATAAAACAGTTTGGGGGCACCTGGGTGGCTCAGTGGGTTAAAGCCTCTGCCTCCAGCTTGGGTCATGATCTGAGAGTCCTGGGATCGAGCCCCACATCAGGCTCTCTGCTCGGCGGGGAGCCTGCTTCCCTTCCTCTCTCTGCTTGCCTCTCTGCCTGCTTGTGATCTCTGCCTGTCAAATAAATAAATAAAATCTTAATAAAATAAAATAAAAGTTTCTTCAATCTCAAGTGTATCTGTTAGACTCTAACATGAAGAGACATATGGATGAGCCCCACATACTTGTTCTCCTTGTATATTTCTCGAGTTCTGGGATCGAGTCCTGCATTGGGCTCCTTGCTCAGCAGGGAGTCTGCTTTTCTCCCTCTGACCCTCCGCCTTCTCATGCTCTCTCTCTGTCATTCTCTCTCTCAAATAAATAAAATCTTTTTTAAAATTTTATTATTTGACACAGAGAGAGATCACAAGTAGGCAGAGAGGCAAGCAGAGAGAGAGGAAGAGAAGCAGGAAGCAGGCTCTCAGGCTCTCAGGCTCTCGCTGAGCAGAGAGCCCGATGTGGGGCTCGATCCCAGGACCCTGAGATCATGACCTGAGCCAAAGGCAGAGGCTTGAACCACTGAGCCACCCAGGCGCCCCTTTTTATTTTTTAAAAATATTTTATTTATATATTTGAGAGAGAGAGAGCACACCCAGGAGGAAGGACAGAGGGAGAAGCAGACTCCCCACTGAGTAGGGAGCTCGATGAGGGACTCAATCCCAGGACCTCAGGATCACGACCTGAGCCGAAGGCAGATGCTTAACCAACTGAGCCACCTAGCACTGGTCCTTTATTTTTTAAAAAACAAAATGGCGAGGGGCCCCTGGGTGTCTCAGTGGGTTAAAGCCTCTGCCTTCAGCTCAGGTCATGATCCTGGGATCGAGGTCCTGGAATCGAGACCCGCATCAGGCTCTCTGCTCAGCACGGAGCCTGCTTCCCCATCTCTATCTGCCTGCCTCTCTGCCTATTGTGATCTCTCTCTCTGTGTCAAATAAATAAAAAAAATCTTTTTTAAAAATGGCAATATTGGTTAAAGGTTATAGAAAATGTAAACCTTCCCCAACTGAGACTTCCTGTGTCTACAAGTGACAACGAGCTGGAAGCTAGTTTGTGGGTTCTGCCAATCTGTCCTACAGGCAGTTCATTGGGATTATTCTAGGAACAACTGTTCAGTGCTTTGCCTTGGCTTCTCCATCCCTGAAACAGAAATACATGGTTTTGAAGTGACTGAACTCTGTAAGAGAACAGAATCAAAGCCCCACTTTTTCAACATAACATGTATTCTCTGACTTTTTCCCATATAGAGTTTTTCAGGTCCCTTCTTTTTTACTCTTTATATGCTTCAAGTCTTTGTTAATGAAATTTCTCTTCTAATGAAAAAAGAAAAGCCATTGCTCCTTAAACAGTATCCTCCTTACTTGTAATGATCCCCAACCGAAAACCTACCTATCCATCAGCAAGGGAATAAATGGGAATCCCTAATATGGGGATACCATATAAAAAGGAACAGACTACTGATACACAAAACAAAGGGAAGCATATAAAAGTGATTATCCTCGGGGCGCCTGGATGGCTCAGTCGGTTAAAGCCTCTGCCTTTGGCTCAGGTCATGATCTCAGGGTCCTGGGATCGAGCCCCGCGTCGGGCTCTCTGCTCAGCAGGGAGCCTGCCCCCCCACCTGCCTCTCTGCCTACTTGTGATCTCTGTCTGTCAAATAAATAAAATCTTTTTAAAAAATGATTATCTTCAATGAAAGAAGCAAGAGACAGAAGACAGTAGTGTATGACATCATATATAATAAACAGACTAATCTACAATAACAAAAAGTGGATCAGTGGTTGCCAGGGTGTAGAGGAGAGAGGAGTGTAGATTCCCAAGGGGCACAAGGACACTTCTGGGAGCGATGGATGGGGGCTTTTATGTTCTCTGTGCTGATGCTTTCACTGGTCCATATATGCGGCCCAAAGACATCGACTGTATACTTTGGGTTGGTACAGTCTTGTCCCTCACGTGTACCTCCACAAAGCTGTGAAGAAAGAAGCGTGGAGTGAATGAGGTTAAGCAGCATTTCCCGTCTTTGCGGATAGATAAGGAAGCTCTGGGTGCTGGGAGGTCTGCTCTCCTGGTCCTGCTGCTGGAGCCCGGTGAAATACCGGGTGGACTGTGCTTTCCACAGGGGCTGCGGGAAACACGGGTATAAAGTAGGGGGGGTTGGGGGCCGAGAAGGAGACCTTCCTCCTCTTGGCCAGAGGAAGCTGAAGCCAAAATAAAACCACCGCCAACAAGAGCTAGGGGGAAGCCATGAGGATCTCCTGTTTTGTTTTGTTCCACCCACATCCATAACTACCATATAACAGAGTCCCACCAGCCTCTTCTGGAAAGTGTTCGCAGACCTGGGCATTGTGAGAAAGCTGCTTTCAGTGCCAGGGAGAGCTAGCTACAATTTATATGGTTATGTATCCATATATGTACTTCTATATGTAAAGGAGTGGCCTGTTTGAAGTCATTAAAGATGCTCATTTTCTTATTACTAGGTGGGGTCACGGATGTCTTTTAAGATTCATTACCACTGCAGTTCCTTAGATGTTTTCTGTTATACTCTGTTTTTCTATTGTTTCTACTTCTTCGTTAATGTTTTCTGTATAGAAAGGATCTTAAATCCCTGTCTGTGTGGCTCTCAGCCTCCAGTCCATTATATCCAGTACCGTCGGAACTAGAACCAGCCTAACAACCTCCAACCACTGAATAATGCTGACAGTCCCATAAAATGCAGTGTATATCCTCAATCTTTACACATCCCTATACCACGCTCAGCACTGGGGGCAATGCTCCAATTCAAAATGGGTCTCTCTGGAAAGCTCCCAGAAGTTCGTGGTTGCTTCACGGTCGTTATCGGAAGGAGCATGGAAAGGAAATTAAGAATATAAATGGGGGCGCCTGGGTGGCTCAGTGGGTTAAAGCCCCTGCCTTCGGCTCAGGTCATGATCCCAGGGTCCTGGGATCGAGCCCCGCATTGGGCTCTCTGTTCAGCGAGGAGCCTGCTTCCCCCTCTCTCTCTGCCTGCCTTTCTGCCTACTTGTGATCTCTCTCTCTCTGTGTCAAATAAATAAATAAAATCTTAAAAAAAAAAAAAAAGAATATAAATGAACCATCCCTAACTTCCCGGGGACCTTCTGGGCTCACCCTAACCTCTTGCCCTTTGACACCATGAGCAATTTTCAGGCTTTTAGTTTGTTTGTTTGTTTTTTAAGATTTTATTTATTTGACAGAGATCACAAGGAGGCAGAGAGACAGATAGAAGGGGGTGGGGGAAGCAGGCTCCCCGCTGAGCAGGGAGCCCGATGTGGGGCTCGATCCCAGGACCCTGGGATCATGACCTGAGCCAAAGGCAGAGGCCTTAACCCACTGAGCCACCCAGGAGCCCCTGTTTTTTGTTTTAAGTAGTCTCCATGCCCAGCGTAGAGCCCAACATGGGGATTGAACTCATGACTCTGAGACCAAGACCTGAGCTGAGAGACCAACGCTTAACTGACTTAACTACTCAGGGCCCCTGTTTTATACCGTTAGGACACTTGATTCACTTACAGAATTCAAAACGTCACCAGAAATCAATATCAGGCGCAATGGGGAGATAGGTTCTTAGTGAACTTCTGACTTAACCTTTCCCTTGACCTTGTCTCAGAGCTGCGTGTTCCCTCTGCCCGGCTAGAGTTTGGGTTCCTTCCTATGGCCTGCAAACATCTCCTCTTCTTAGGATTCAGTGTTATCTCTGTCACCTGTCTCTCAGACCTTGCATGCCCACCCTCCCCTCACCCCCCACCACCCTATGCCCCCCAGTTCCCAGTAGGTAAGCCTTTATTTTAGCAAATGCAGCTCCGTATTCTTTCACCTGTGTTTTCCGCTTTAGTCTACAAGCGACTTCACGGTAGGGACCATAGCCGATAGATCTCTGCTTCAGCTTCTGATGCAGGAAAAATGGCCGTTACAACTTTGATGCAATGTTGCTGTTGTATTAATTAATTTTTTAAAAAAGATTTTATTAAAAATAATTTAAAAATAAATAAAAATTTTAAAAAGATTTTATTTATTTATTGGAGAGAGTGTGTGCAAATGAAAGCTTGCCAGAGAGAGCAGGAGTTGGGGTCAGGGACAGAGGGAGAGGGAGAAGCAGACTCCCTACTGAGCAGGAAGCCTGAAGCGGGGCTCGATCCCAGGACCCTGAGATCATGACCTGATCGAAGGGCAGATACTTAACCAACTAAACCACCCAAATGCCCTTGTATTCTATCTGTTCTTTTAGGCATCTCATAAAATGGGGTTTATCTGACCCCTGTTGCTGCATTGTAACCAAAGCAGAAGTCTTGATTTTAGGCAATTTTAACTAACTTAAATAGTCACATGTGGCAAGGAGCCTCTGCCGGAGAGCATGGGTGCACACCCATCAGCACACCAGACTGTCTCACCATCCTAGGCTCCATGCTCCTTGAAGGAAAATATCTCAGCACCAAACCAATAATAGATACTCAAATAATTGTTAATTGAAAGACCAAGGAATATATTTTGAATCGTTGGCTTGGAAGAGATCGGAATCAACTAGTCCAATGCTCCCATTTTACAGATGAGGAAAATATGGGCCAGTGAGATGATGTAATCTGCCCAAAGCTGTTGAGACATGTGGAATCCGAGGACTGAACCCAAACTTTCTGGTTCTCAGTCCGGTACTTATTTTACTATATCATACTTCTTACAACATTTGACTCAATAAAATTGCGGTTGTGGCATTTGTTATAACTCTCAAGAATTTCCAGTATGTATTGAATTTAATATTACTTAACCAACAAAATAAAAAAGAAACTTACAAGTCTGCTGGGGCTCCCTTGACATGTCAAAAGCTGTTGTCACATATAACTAGTGAAATCTGAAAATTTTCAGTTTCTTGCTTTTGAGAATATAGTATTTTAACGTTGGGAGAAGTTGGGAGACAGGTACACAGGACTTCCCCATACATTTCTCAGAAATCTCCTGTTAAGGGGCACCTGGGTGGCTCAGTCCTTAAGCGCCTGCATTCAGCTCAGATCATGATCCCCGGGTCCTGGGATGGAGCCCCGCATCGGGCTGCCTGGTCGGCGGGAAGCCTGCTTCTCCCTCTCCCACTCCCCCTGCTTGTGTTCCCGCTCTCTCTCTCTCTCTATCTCTGTCAAATACCTAAATAAAATCTTTTTTAAAAAATGAAAAAGAACTCTCCTGTGAATCCATAATTATTTCAAAATGAAAAGTTGAAAATTTAAATTGGATTAAAACAGGCTATTGAAATGAAAAAAAAATTAATGTCTTTTTTTCTAACTTTACATTTGAAAGAGACCCAGAAATGCTATTGTAATTATAAGAATTGGCCACAAGGTGTCACTGGTGGCCTGCCACAGCCCACGGAAACTTTTTTCCCCTCTTTTTCCTAAATGAGGGCTGTCATTCATGAAGAAAGGACTTAAGAATATAAAACTATTAGGGATGCCTGGGTGGCTCAGTTGGTTAAGCAGCTGCCTTCGGCTCAGGTCATGATCCCGTCCCACATCGGGCTCCTTGCTCAGCAGGGAGCCTGCTTCTCCCTCTGCCTCTGCCTGCCTCTCTGTCTGCCTGAGCTTGTGCGTGCTCTCATTCTCTCTCTCTAATAAATAAATAAATAAAATCTTTTTAAAAAAAGAATATAAAACTACTATACATATAGTAGTTTTATATCATATTAATTATTTATATCATATTAATTATTAAATTAATATAATATATTAATATAATATCAATAAGTAATACGAATATTACTTATTTATATTATATTAATTAATTATTAAATTATATAATATATTATATATATTACTGCTATATATAAAATATATATATAGTAAGTTAAGCAATACATTTGTATTTTAACTTTTTTAAGTAATCGCTATCTCTAAGGTGGGGCTCAAGCTCATGACCCCAAGATCAAGCGTTTCATGCTTGGGGTGCCTGTGGCTCAGTCAGTTAAGCATGGGACTCTTGGTTTCCACTCAGGTCATGATCTCAGGGTAGTGAGGGCTCACCTTGGGCTCACCTTGGGGCAGAGTCTGCTTGAGATTCTCTCCCTTACCGTCTCCCTCCCCCTCTGTATCCCCCTCGACCCCCGACCCCCTCCCGTGTGCGCTCTCAAAATTAAAAAAAAAGGAGAGAGAGAGAATTCAATGCTCTACTGACTCTGCCAAAGCTGCTGTATTCAAACATAGTTTCATTTTTGTTTTTGTTTTCTGATTGGGAGCATTGTGAAATCCTAGTACCCTATTTTTTAGGTGAAAACACAGAAAACCCCTCAGAAAAGGCATGGAGTTAAAGAGGCAAATGGGACGTGGTCTACAGAAACCTCCTTTCTCAAAGTGTGGTCCACAGGCTGGTAGTGGCATGGCCTGAGAATTTGTAAGAAGGGCCAAGCCTGGAACGCCTGGGCGGCTCAGTGGGTTAAGCCTCTGCCTTTGGCTCAGGTCATGATCGCAGGGTCCTGGAATCGAGCCCCGCATCGGGCTCTCTGCTCAGCGGGGAGCCTGCTTCCCCCTCTCTCTCTGCCTGCCTCTCTGCCTATACTTGTGATCTCTGTCAAATAAATAAATAAAATCTTAAAAAAAATGGGGGGCTAAACCTCAGGCCCTACCCCAGATCTATGGAATCGGTTTCCCAACAAGCTCAAAGGGCTGAGGCTGCTGGTACACGGATCACACTCGGAGCAGGACAAGAATCTAGAAGAGACGCCAGAAAATGGACAGAGCCATGGGACATGTCAGCTGCTGCCAGGACCATATAATCCTCCTGATCTGGAGTCACAAAATCAGAATTACCCATTTTTACCTGGATTGGGTTAAGCATCACAAGCTGATAGTTTATGCAACCTGCCTATTTATACCCACAGAATAATGCCTGCACAGATAGGTGCAGACCCAGAAAACATAGAAATTGTATTAAATATTACACATCAAACTTTGGTTCTGTCTTGCAACAATGACAGGAAAAGTTTAGCGATAACTCATTTTAGAATCTCAGACCAAAGCATTAATATATATATATTTTTTAAGATTTTATTTATCTGAGACGGAGGGAGAGAGAACGAGTGGGGAGGGGCTGAGAGCTGCAGAGAGGGAGAAGCAGACTTCCCTCTGAGCAGGGAGCCTGATGGGGGACTCGATTCCAGGACCCTGGGATCGTGCCCTGAACCGAAGGCAGCCTGAGCCACCCAGGCATCCCAGAACTGCTACTTCTATTTCTTATTGTGCTAAAAAGCTCATAGTTCTAAACTGGCCCCCGGCACTGCTGCTCTCATTTGTAAACACGCTGAACTTTGTTCAGGACTGGGTTTCGTGAAGGACAGTTTGCTCCCTGGCTCTTTCCATATGCCATTGTTTACTTTTCCTTCCCTGTTCTTCCATTTTGTTCCCTGGCCTTTTCTGATCTTATCAGCCTCTGCTTTATTTCCTTCTCTCCCGCTGACATCTCACTCAGTTCAGGTACAATGTTATCTGACAGTTGGTGGATTTTCATAATTAAGTGTAATTCTCTTTGACTTGTGTTTCTTCCAAGAGCCTTCAGGCTACTTAGGAATCCTTTGAGATGGCCTTTTACGTATTTAATTTTTAAAACATTTTTTATTACTGAAGTAGAGCTGACATCAGGATGGCCTTTTGTTTTTTTAAGATTGTATTTATTTATTTGACACAGAGAGAGAGGAGAAACCACAAGCAGGGGGAACGGCAGGCAGAGGAAGAGGGAGAAGCAGACTCTGCGCTGAACAGAGCCTGATGGGGGGCTCGATGCCGGGACCCTGGAATCAAGGCCTGAGCTGAAGGCAGATGCTTAATGGCTGAGCCACCCAGGCTCCCCAGGGATGACCTTTTAAATTCCCCTTAGAATCTCTTATGGACCAATGGTGGGCAAGGAGAACACATTCACGGCCAACTTCTTTTCATCCTCTAGCACCGATCTGCTCTGCTGTACTTTGGATTTGTTTCTTACTAGCAAATGGTCTTTTTAAGAAAGCATTTATTTTGGGCCCCTGGGTGGTTCAGTGTGTTAAGCCTCTGCCTTCGGCTCAAGTCTGATCTCAGGGTCCTGGGATCGAGCCCTGCACCGGGCTCTCTGCTTGGCAGGGAGTCTGCTTCCTCCCTCTCTCTGCCTTCCTCTCTGCCTACTTGTGCTCTCTCTGTCAAATAAATAAATAAAATCTTTAAAGAAAAAAGCATTTATTTTTATTTTTTTGGGGTGTGGGGAAGGGCAGAAGGAGAGGGAGAGAGAGAGGGTATTAAGCAGGTGCCATGCCCAGCCTGGGCTCAACCTCATGACTGTGAGATCATGACCAGAGTTGAAATCAAGAATTGGTGGCTTTGGGGCGCCTGGGTGGCTCAGTGGGTTAAAGCCTCTGCCTTTGGCTCAGGTCATGATCCCAGGGTCCTGGGATCAAGCCCCGCATCGGGCTCTCTGCTCAGCGGGAAACCTGCTTCCTCCTCTCTCTCTGCCTGCCTCTCTGCCTACTTGTGATCTCTGTCTGTCAAAAAAAAAAAAAAAAAAAAAAAATAAAAACTTAAAAAAAAAAAAAGAATTGGTGGCTTAACTGACTGAGCCTCCCCACCCCACCACCCACGACCCTGGCGCCTCTAGAGAGTATTTATATGGTAGTGGAAAACGTTTTTCTGTAAAGAGATATACATCAATAAATACTAAAGTAGTCAACAAAATAATTTATTGAACACCAGTGTTCCTGTCGCTGTGGGGTGCAATGTTGAAGAGAGAACAGGTAGAACCCTTATCTTTGTTGACTTATGGACTAGTGAGGGAGAGAAACAGGAATCAAAATAATAGACGAACAAATGTAACCTTGCACCTGTGTCCAAGGCCAAGAGGGAAGTCGGTGATACGTTGAACACCTCGGCTGTTGACCTACTCTGTAAAGTCAGGGACACTTCCCTAGGAGAGTGTCCTGTGGAGAGGCCATGAGTTCAGGCTGTGACCGGTTATGTTGTAAATGCCCGAGGTGGCCAAGAAGAGATGCTTATGTGGGCAGGTGTATGTAGGGGGTTCAGCGGGCTGATCTGGGCCAGAGATGCTCATGTTAGAGCATCAGAGTGTAGGTGACGGAGGACGTGGGACGTGTAAGATTGCCAGGGAGGGCAGAGAATTGGCACAGGAGAGGACATACTGCAGTGATTTTCTTTTCCGACAAAGAGAGTCACCGTTTTGGACGTCCATGTGTTCAATCCTTAACCTTCTACAGGTGCCAGCACTTTTCCTTGGAGGAGCCATCCTTCTGTCCCTTGCTGAGGTTGTCACCCCTCCCCAGCTCCATGGGCTGCAAGGACCTAACTGAAGCCCCAGTCGTGTAACATGATTGTATACAACCCATCTTAGACCGCGTCCTGGCCTTGGTGGTTGATTCTGGATGGTCGTACAGCCCAGTTCTGGCCAATGAGAATCAGGCTGGGGTATTCATGGCAGTTTCTCTAAGTGCCAGTCTTCACAGGGTCGCTCAGAAGACATCCTGTAAGCCTGGACCTACTGGGAGCTCTCTGGCCTCCTAGAGGGACAGCCTGCTTAAGAATGCTGAGTCAGGGGCACCTGGGTGGCTCAGTCGGTTAGGCGGCTGCCTTCAGCTTGGGTCATGATCCCAGGGTCCTTGGTTCAAGCCCCGAGTTGGGCTCCCTGCTCCGTGGGAAGCCTGCTTCTCCCTCTCCCTCTGCCTGCCAGTCTGCCTACTTGTGCTCTCTCTGTCAAATAAATTAAAAATCTTAAAAAAAGATGCAACCAACAGACTGATAAAGACTGAGTTCTGATGACATCGGGGCAATGTCACATGGTTAAGTCCCATGAGCTCATGCATTTGCTTTCTGCTTTCACCCAGTTTAAGTAGAGTTCACTACACACAGATCACTTGCAACTAAAAAATTCTTGACATAACCCACCAACACCTTTAGAAAGAATACCAGTAAAGTGCTTGAGAAGGAACTGGTGCCCAGAAGGGTATCTGAATCACTAAGAGGTTGGTTCCTCCTGGCTGCTGGGACTTCACTGCTAGATTTTGATGCCCTTCTATAAAAAAAATAAAAATGTGCCAAGCCACTGTAATGTGGGTAAACTAGTGGCCTTGAAACCACTTCCTGTGATCGAAGGTGAAGACAAGCAACAGAGACTTTGCTGATAATGTAGACCAGGTAGGGAAAATGAGCATTTGAAGTGAAAGGCTCTTACAAAGCCAAACTGAACTCAAGACTGTCTAAAGTGTCTAAAACTCAGGGAGTTAGGTTTATTCTAGAAAAGCAGCAGCAGATATAAGTATATTTTGTAACACATTTGTGTGTGACGTATAAAATTTTTGAATTCTTTTTTCTTCCAAAAGACCACATACACACACGTGTATGTTTCCCTGTACACCTACGGCAGCGACCGTTCCCAAAAACATCTCTCCTGATGAAGACAGGAGAATATCATGTCGCTGAATATCATGTCGATGGGTGGTGAATGTTAGGGAACAGAGTGGGCTCCAGTGTTGTTGTTGTTTTTTAATTAATATTTAAAATTTATAGCACAGTCCGATTACCATGATTTAGATTTAGGATGTGTTCACATTTATTCCTCTTGGCAAATGTCTTTTAAAAATACGGTGATTTAAATTTTGCTATAAATCTGACTAGAGCAGCAGACATAAGTTTGTGCTAAGTGCATTTTATAACAACCTCACAGAAGGGAAAAAATGGCTTTGGACATATTTTCGGAAACATTCGTGTTGTTTACTCAAGGGAGGACTTGTGCACTCTTTATATTTATGGCTTCTGCGAATTTCTTAATAAGCCTTGGCACCCTGCCAAGGGATATAAATGATTGAGCAAAATTTATGATCCTTGAGTATGATTTTAAAAAAAGATTAGTTGGATTAAAGGAGCCTGAGAGCAGTGTCCTTGGATTGAGACAGGAAGTTTCTTTTCAGCTGCAGTGTTGGTGGTGAGTTACCTTCAGATGTCACGTTAATTCTCATTGATACACATCCCACAATCTTACATCTTAAAAGACCTAGATCTTGGCCCCAGCATTCCAATAGATCAAGTTCCCTTAATCTGTGTTTTGCTTCATCACAGGGGTCCCGCTGCTCTTTCCTGCTCTCTAGTCCATTTCCCAGACCCACATCTTGGAGGATCTTCAAACAGCTTTTTTAATTTTAAGGATCTTGAGTGGAGGCACCGTGACTGGCCGATTTGGCAATCTAGCAAACTGCCCTGAACATAGTTGGCACTTGTATTTGTTGAAAAGATGCAGGAAGCTCCCTGGATTCTATCCATGGTCCCAGAAGGACCAGTTCCAAGTGGCCTTGGTTCCAGAGGCAGTAGAGACTATGGGCAGGATTAACTCCATAATTAGAGAGTTGGGGGAGGAAAAATCAGCTGGGAATAGCTATCAAGGGAAGACAGACACATGGAAAAGGGATCCTATATTCCCAACTCTGGGGCCAAAGAAAGGAAGGAAGGAAAGAAAGAAAAGAAAAAAGAAAGAAAAGAAAAAAGAAAGAAAAAAAAAAAAGGCGGGGGAAAGTAGGGACCCTTCCTGAGTCCAGGAAGGGAGCTCTCCTGATTTCTTGTGGTCCTCTGTTCTAGGAAGCTACTAAGAATTGAGTTCTTTTTTTCTGGTAAATGTATTGTCTCCCCAAATACAAGCAGGGAACTGTGATATACCGTGACATTGAACTCGGTATCAAATCCAAAAGGAAAAGAAAGTCCTTCAGAAGCAAACATCTGTTTTCCTATCAGTGTGCAGAGTATCCTCCAGGAGAGCTAAAAATTACTGGAAAAAAACCCACAAAGTCTGTCTTATTATCCCCCACAATATTTATTGTATCTGCTTTTTTTTTTTTTTTTCCTTGAATAATTGCAGCTCTCTTGCTTTACCTCATGTTTGGTAGCTAGCTTGCAGTTAGTTACACATTAAATTTGATGTCCAGGCAACCAGCTCAAGGGAAATAAAGGAATCTAGTTGATATTTTTTGTAACTTTCTTACACTTCAGCATCTCATCAAAGCTTCATTTGGAAGAAGCATAGCCTGGGGGATTCAGGAGGATTGTTCAATTCACTTCGTTATTCAAGAAGGAATGTGCTATTAGCTGTTTTATGCTGTGCATTTAGGGTCTAGCACAGAATTTCATGTGATGCATTGACACAAGTCAGCACGTGTGGCTTGTACAATTATCACGTGGCCCCTTGGCAAACATTTTGTACATGTCTTTCATGTCTGAGAGCTATAAAATTTTCCTTTTCTGATACAGGTATGGAATGGTAGCAATCAGATCATTTTCATTATTGTTTATTTGATGTTGAACCTCTGGTCAGTCCGTTTCTGTACATAGCGATAACGGTCCCAAGATTGAGGCTCCATTTTTAAGCCAGTGATTCTCAAGCGTTTTTCGGCTTCAGTGCCTCTAAGAGATGGGTCACCCCTTCATCACACCCATGGGAACAGTTTCTGTAACAGTGGACCAGGGAATATACTTCAGTGTCTGGGGCTTGCAAGTGCCCCTTCTGACTCCAAAGATGATGCTGGAAAGCTTACTCCGTTCATTAGTCACTCCTCTAGGGAAAGGTAAGGAAGGGTACTTATGAGAGAAAGAAGGAGCGCCAGAGAAGTTGTAACAGAAGCCAAGTCAGAGCCATGCATCGAGTTGGGGGAAGGCACCATGGAACCACAGAATTCAGGTGGCTTCTAGAAGCTGGGGACAGCAAGAGGAAAGATCCTCTCCTGGAGCTTCCTGAAGGAACCAGCCTTGCTGACACCTTGACTGTAGCTCAGTGAGACCCACTTCGGACTCCAGACCTGCACGACTGTCAGATGATAAATAGGCGTTGTTTTAAGCCACTGAGTTTTTGGCGATCTGTTGCAGTAGCAACAGGAAACTAATACAATCCCATCGAGTTGTTCCTTGTACTGGCAGAAAAGCATGCAGATTCCTGTGGCTTTACGATGGCCTTCAGGGCCTGGTCCTTGCTCGTCTCAGCTCCCTGGTACCCCATCCAGCACATTGGGGTTTGGCCACTGTGGCCTTTCAGGATTTTGACTTAAAATTTCCTATTCTCTCCACATGCCCCCTGCAGCCAGTTACCTCTTGTGCACCGTACAGATCTTGGCTCCAAGGTTCCTGGAGACATCCATTCAAGAAGTGTTTACTAAGTGGTAGTCACTCTGCTAGGGACTGGGAATCCACAAGAAAATAGGGGCTCTGCTGTCCTAGTCGGGCGGAGATAGGCCGTAAGTACCCAGATGATTCAACAAGTCATTCCAGATAGCGAGGGCTGCTGTAAGGACCAAGCTGCACCCTGCACCCAACACTCCTGAGCAGCGTTAGATGGGCTGCGGGGTAGGCCTCTCCAAGAGCAGCCAGCCATTGGAGCTGAGACCCAAATGATAAGCCGCCTCTGGCCCCAAGAGCCTCTTCCTTAGAAAGCCCTTCCCAGATGCCACAGGCCCTGGCAGCTCTCCCTGAATGTTTCCATCACAGTGCTTACCTGGTGTTGTAAACCAAATCGTGTCCCCTCCAAATCCAAATGTTGAAGGCCTGCCCCGCATGTGACTATCTGGACATAAAGCCTTTACCGAGGTGATTCAGGTGATAAGAGTTCATGAGAGAGAGCCCTAAACCAGCAGGAGGGGCATCCTTATGAGAAAAAGACACCAGGGATGTGTGTGCATGGAGAAGAGGCCATACGAGGACACCGTGAGAAGGTGGACACCTGCAAGCCAAGGAGAGAGTTCTCACCAGAAACCAACTGTACAGTCAATCTTTATCTTGGATGTCCAGCCTCGAGAACTGGGAGAAAATTCTTGTTTTAGGTCGCCAGGTCTGTAGCATTTTGTTAGGATAGCCCACGCAGACTAATACAGCTGATTTGTAAATCGACGTCCCCTTGATCACTGTGGGAGAGCCACGTAGCTGGTCTCCCTGTTCCTCGTCCTGTCCCTCCTATGACCTAGGCTCTGCACAGTAGCCTGAGAGAATGGTCTAGAATGCAAATCAAGATTATGGCACTCCCAATTCAGATCTGTCGAGGAACTCCCATGGCACATAGAACAAACTCCAAATTCCAGGTCATGGCCCTGGTCTTCTTTCTTACACACATCAACCATATAGACCCTCCCTGCTCTCCTGACACCAAGCTCCAGCCTCAGGGCCTTTGCACCGGTTCTTCCCTCCTCCCAGGGCACAGTCCCCATCTCTGCCGGGCTGTCACCTTCTGAGGCCTTTCCTAGTGACTCACCGCCACCTTCAGTGTAGCCCTCCATTTCGGTCATGTCACCTGGCTTCCGTGTCTTTGGTTTGCACTGCCCTAAATGGTCCGTGTCCCTGTTGTTCTACACCTTGTCCCCTTCCCATGCCCGGCTGGGGACTCTGCCTTGTGCCCTGCGGAGCCCCGGAGCACAGGGCCGGGCCTGGCCCACAGGGGCACCTGGCCGCGTCCCCTCCAGCGGGTGACGTGGCCCTGGGTTGGTACCTGCAGGCCCGGCAGCCAGGCCCCGGGGAGCCAGCGCACGGAGCCCCGCCGAGGCGGGCCCTGCCTCCCGGGGCTGCCCGGGGCGCCCGTGGCCCCTCCGTCCGGAAGACCGGGGACAATATGGTGGCTCCGGGGCTCCCGAGTTGCCCCTCGCAGAGTACGAAGCACCGGAGGAGGTCTGGACAGGTAAACAGCCTCTCGGGGGAGGCTGCCCGGACCCCGAAAGTGGGTCAGCTCCCGGCCGGACGCCGGTCTAAGCCCCGCGCCTCCGCTCCGGGGCCGCCGCCCGCGAGGAGCGCACGCGGCGCCCGGGAATTTGGACCGCGCGTCCCGCAGCCGGTGGTCGCGCCGCCCGGGGCGCCCCTGCCGCCCGGCCCGG
>ML111580.1:0-13210 GCA_003697995.1 Taxidea taxus jeffersonii
GAAGAATGAAGTTTGTAGAAGTCCTGTGGGGTTCTCAGAGATATAGGCTATAGAAGTTTAATCATAAACCCTGAAGTCTTGTAGACTCTGAAAGTAGGCAAGCTGGGAAGTCTTTTCCTGTTGGCTGCTTACTGGAGGGATACCTTATTAGGAAATTATTAAGGAAGGTGTATACTGAGATGTAATTCATACTATAGAGAACTATATCTTTTTTAAAAGATTTATTTATTTATTTTAGAGAGAGAGAGAAGGAAAGAGTGCAGGAAGTGGGGGAAAGAATCTCAAGCAGACTCCTTGTTGAGTGCAGAGCCAAACTCGGGGCTCAATCTTAGGACACTGAGATCACGACCTGAGCCAAATCAAGTCAGATGCTTAACCTACTGAGCCACCCAGGTGCCCCATAGAGAACTGTATATTTAAACAACTGGGATGAATATTTTTCTGATTAAATCAATTAAAAAAATCAGAAACATTTAGTTATGCAGCTATCTAATTCATGGGGTGTGTCTGTGAAACCTCATTCTATGTAACAGTATGGGAAAGAATGGTGTATAGACTAGCACAGTCACAGATCCAGCTTCATGTTCTCATGGGAGGCCTCTTTATCTGATGGGTTGTTGGACAATAATGAGAATTTCCCGAGCTTATGTGAAACTTTTGTTTTAAAACTTTTTTTAAAAGATTTTATTTATTTATTTGACAGACAGGGATCACAAGTAGGCAGAGAGGCAGGCAGAGAGAGAGGAAGGGAAGCAGGCTCCCTGCTGAGCGGAGAGCCTGATGCAGGGCTCCATTCCGGGACCCTGGGATCATGACCTGAGCCGAAGGCAGAGGCTTTAACCCACTGAGCCACCCAGACGCCCCTAAATCATCCTTATATTTACTAAAATTTTTTTAAACTTGAGATATAATTGACGTGTGACATTGTATAATTTTTAAGGTGTAGGCATGTTGATTGATACATTTATATATCTCAATATGAGTGCTATTGAATCATTAGCTAACACCTCTAACAGTAACATAATTATAATTTCTTCTTTTTTTCCTAGGTTTTATTTATCTGTATGAGAGAGAGAATGAGAGAACGAGTGAGAGAGAGAGCACAAGCAGCGGGGAGAAGCAGACTCCCTGCTGAGCAGTGAACCTGACTCGGGACTCAATACCAGGGCTATGGAATCACGACCTGAGAGGAAGGCAGATGCTTAACTGAGTTATCCACCCAGGAAAATTATACTCTTTTTTTTTTTTGTGATGGGATCTAGATATAGTCTATTCACAAGTTTGATGTTTGTAATACAGTATTGTTGTCTATAATCACTATACCATGTTTTAGATATTCAGGAATTATTTTTTACTGTTTGCAAGTTTATATCCTTAAATGAAATCGACCCTATTTCCCCACCCCCAGCTCCTTGTAATCACCATTTTAATTTCTGATTTTACAAGATTGGCTTTTTAGATTTCATATGTAAGTGATATCATACAGGATTTGTCTTTTTCTGCCTGACATATCTCATTTGGCATAACACCTTCAAGGTTCGTCTGTGTTGTTGCAAATTGCAGAATTTTCTTCTTTCTTCTGGCTGAGTAATACTGTGTGTGTGTGTGTGTGTGTGTGTGTGTGTGTACATCCTGTCTTCTTTTTATTTATTATAAAATTAAAATTCAATTAGTGAAGTTATAGTACATCATTAGTTTCAGATGTAGTGCTCAATACTTTATCAGTTGCATATAATACACCCAGTGCTCATCACATCGCATGCCCTCTTTAATGACCATCACCCAATTACATCATTCCCCCACACCTTTCCCTCCAGCAACCCTCAGTTTGCTTCCTGTAGTTAAGAGTCACTCATGGTTTTTCTCCCTCTTGATGACTTCCCATTCAGTTTTCCCTCCCTTCCACAGTGGTCCTCTGTCCTGTTTCCTATATTCCACATCTGAGTGAAACCATATAATAATTACCTTTCCATGATTGTCTTATTTTCTTCTTTATCTATTCTTCCACAGATGGATATTTTGTTTGTTTCTATGTCTTGGCTATTATGAATAATGCTGCAATGAAGAAGGGAGTGCAGATATCTCTTCCAGCTATTGATTTCATTTCCTCTGGGTATACATCCAGAAGTGGAATAGCTAGATCATATGATAGTTCTAGTTTAATTTTTTGAAGAACCTCCACACTGTTTTCCACACTGGCTGAACCAAATTACATTCCCACCAACAGTGTACAAGGGTTTCCTTTCCTCCACATCCTCACAATATTTGTTATATTATTGATGATAACCATTCTAATAGGTGTTAGGTGATATCCATGGGGGTTTTGATTTGCATTTCTCTGATGATTAGTGATGTTGAATATCTTTTCATGTACCTATTAACCATTTGTAGGTCTTCTTTGGACAGAGATCTATTTAGATCTTCTGCTCATTGTATATTATTTTGTTATTATTTTCCTTTGCTATTTTTAATTCCTTAAAAATTTATTTATTTATTTAATTTCTTTTCAGTATAACAGATTTCATGGTTTATGCACCACACCCAGTGCTCTATGCAATATGTGCCCTCCATAAAACCCACCATCTGGCTCCCCCAACCTCCCACCCCCCGCCCCTTCAAAACCCTCAGAATGTTTTTCAGAGTCCATAGTCTCTCATGGTTCAACTCCCCTTCCAATTTCCCTCAACTCCCTTCTCCTCTCCATCTCCCCATGTCCTCTGTGTTATTTGTTATGCTCCACAAATAAGTGAAACCATATGATAATTGACTCTCTCTGCTTGACTTATTTCACTCAGCATATCTCCTCCAGTCTGGTCCATGTTGATACAAAAGTTGGGTATTCATCCTTTCTGATGGAGGCATAATACTCCATTGTGTATATGGACCACTTCCTTATCCATTCGTCCATTGAGGGCATTTTGGTTCTTTCCACAGTTTGGCGACCATGGCCATTACTGCTATGAACATTGGAGTACAGATGGCCCTTCTTTTCACTACATCTGTATCTTTGGGGTAAATACCCAGTAGTGATATTGCAGGGTCACAGGGAAGCTCTATTTTTAATTTCTTAAGGAATCTCCACACTGTTTTCCAAAGTGGTTACACCAACTTGCATTCCCACCAACAGTGTAAGAGGGTTCCCCTTTCTCCACATCCTCTCCAACACGTGTTGTTTTCTATGTTGCTAATTGTGGCCATTCTAACTGGTGTAAGGTGATATCTCAATGTGGTTTTAATTTGAATCTCCCTAGTGGGATCTGAATCACTAGATGGCTAGTGATGATGAACATTTTTTCATGTGTCTGTTAGCCATTTGTATGTCTTCATTGGAGAAGTGTCTGTTCATGTCTTCTGCCCACTTTTTGACATGATTATCTGTTTTGTGTGTGTTGAGTTTGAGGAGTTCTTTATAGATACTGGATATCAGCCTTTTGTCTGTACTGTCATTTGCAAATATCTTCTCCCATTCCGTGGATTGCCTCTTTGTTTTGTTGACTGTTTCCTTTGCTGTACAGAAGCTTTTGAATCAGCCACAGCAACTTTTTTCAAGATATGTCTCCAAGGGCAAAGGAAACAAAAGGGAAAATGAACTTTTGGGACTTCTGCTCATTTTAAATTCAGATTGTTTTGTTTTGTTTTCTTTTTGATTATTGCATTGTACAGATTCTTTATATATTTCGGTTATTAACTTCTTATCCAGTATATGGTTTGCAAAAATGTTCTCCCAGTCTGTAGGTTGCTTTTCCATTTTCTGGATGGTTTCTTTGCTGTGGAAAGTCTTGTAAGTTTTATGTAGTCCTACTTGTTGATTTTTGGGCTTTTGGTATCACATCTAAAAAATCATTCCTGAGACCAATGTTAAGGAGCTTCTTCCTTAAGTTTACTTCTAGGAGTTTTATAGTGTATCAGGCCTTAGGATTAAATCTTTGATCTATTTTGAGTTAATTTTTGTGAGTGGTATAAGATAGGCATCCAATTTCATTTTTCTGCTTATGGACATCCAGTTTCCCAGCACCACTTGTCAAAGAGGCTAACTTTTCCCTGTTTGTTATTCTTCATTTCCTTGTCAAATAACAGGGGCTTTCTATTCTGTTCTATTGGCCTAAGTGTTTATTTTATGCCCATACCATACTGTACTAATTACTATAGATTTGTTGTATAGTTTGAAATCAGGAAATGTGATGCTTCTGGGTTTGTTCTCGTTTCAGGATTTCCTTGGCTCTTTGGTGTCTTTTGTGGTTCCATACAAATTTTAGGATTGTTTATTATATTTCTGTGAAAAATGCCATTGGGACTTTCATAGGGATTACATTGAATCTAAAGTTGCATGGGGTACTGCAGACATTAAAAAAATTAATTCTTCTGATCCAAGAATATGGAATGTCTTTCATTTGTTTGTGTCTTCTTTGATTTTTTTTTCAACAAAGTCTTGTAGTTTTCATTGTGCAAATCCTTCACTCCCTTGGTTAAATTTATTCCTAAGTATTTTATTGCTTTGTGAATGGAGGAGTTTTCTTTATTTTTTCAATGTTTCATTGTTAGTGTATATAACAGAACTAATTTCTGTATGTTAATTTTATATATTGCAATTTTACCGAAATTGTTGGTTAGTTCCAAAAGTTTTTTGGTTGACTCTTTAGGATTTCCAATATATAAGATCATATCATCTGCAAATAATGACAATTTTATTTCTTCCTTTCTGATTTGGATGCCCTTTATTTCTCTGTTTGTCTAATTGTTCTAGCTAGAACTTCCAGTAGTATATTGAAGAAGAGTGGTGAGAATGGGCACCTTTGGTCTTTTTCCTGGTCTCAAAGAAAATGTTTTCAACTTTCTATAAGTAGAATGTTAGCTGGGGGTTGTTACATTTGGCCTTTATTATTGGGGTATGGTATGTATCTTTCATGCCCAATCTATTAAAGGTTTTTATCATGAAAGGATATTGTTTTCTGTCAATGCTTTTTCTATATCTATTTAGATGTTCATATGATTTTTTTTTTATTTGTCAGAGAGAGAGAGAGAGCGAGCACAGGCAGACAGAGAGGCAGGCAGAGGCAGAGGGAGAAGCAGGCTCCCTGCCGAGCAAGGGGCCCGATGTGGACTTCGATCCAAGGATGCTGGGATCATGACCTGAGCCGAAGGCAGCCCCTTAACCAACTGAGCCACCCAGGCGTCCCTGTTCATATGATTTTTATCTTTCCTTTTTTAATGATTATTTTTTATTATGTTATATTAGTTACTATACAATATTTCATTAGTTTTTGATGTACTGTTCCATGATTCATTGTTTGCATATAACATCCAGTGCTCCAGGCAATACACACCCCCCTTATTACCCATTATGGGGCCAAACGATACCCCCACCCCTCCCTTCTAAAATCCTCAGTTTGTTTCTCAAAGTCCACAGTCTTTCATGGTTTGTCTCCCCAGCCAATTTCACTCCCTTCATTTTCCCCTTCCTTCTCCTAATGTCCTCCATGCTATTCCTTATGCTCCACAAGTAAGAGAAACCATATGATAACTGACTTTCCCTGTTTGACTTACTTCATTCAGCATATTCTCCTCCAGTTCCATCCATGATGATGCAAAAAAAAGTTGGGTATTCATCTTTTCTGATGAGAAGATCTTTATTCCTTTGTCTGTGGAAGGGCTCATCGGCTCTTTTCACAGTTTGGCTGTTGTGGACATTGCTGCTATGAACACTGAAGTGGATGTGACCCTTCCCCCCCCCCCACATCTGTATCTTTGGGGTAAATACCCACTAGTGCAATTGCCAGGTCATATGGTGCTCTATTTTTAATTTTTTGAGGAATTTCCACATGGTTTTCCAAAGTGGCTGCACCAACCTGCATTCCCACAAACAGTGAAAGAGGGTTCCCCTTTCTCCATATCCTCTCCAACATTTGTTGTTTCTTGCATTGTTAGTTTTTGCCATTCTAACTGGTGTAAGGTGGTATCTCAATGTGGTTTTGATTTGAATCTCCCTGATAGCTAATGGTGATGAACATTTTTTCATGTTTCTGTTAGCCATTTGTATGTCTTCCTTGAGAAGTGTCTGTTCATGTCCTCTGTCCATTTTTTGACTCGATTATTTGGTTTTGGGTGTTGAGTTTGAGAAGCCCTTTATAGATCTTAGATATCAGCCCTTTGTCAGTAGTGTTATTTGCAAATATCTTCTCCCATTCCATTGGTTGTCTCTTTGTTTTGTTGACTGTTTCCTTTGCTGTGCAGGAGCTTTTTATCTTGATGAAGCCCTATAAGTTCATTTTCACTGTTGTTTCCTTTGTCTTTGGAGCTGTGTCTTGAGAGAAGTTGCTGTGACCAATGTTGAAGAGGTTACTGCCTATGTTCTCCTCAGGATTTTGATGGATTCCCATTTCACTTTGAGGTCTTTCATCCATTTTGAGTTTATCTTTGTGTATGGTGTAAGAGATTGATGGAGTTTCATTCTTCTGTATACAGCTGTCCAATTTTCCCAGCACCATTTGTTGAAGGGACTGTCTTTTTTTCATCAAATATTTTTTCCTGCTTTGTCATAGATTAGTTAAGCATAGAGTTGAGGGTCCATATCTGTGCTCTCTACTCTGTTCCATTGGTCTGTGCGCCTGTTTTTGTGCCAATACCATGCTGTCTTGATGATCACAGCTTTGTAATACATCTTGAAATCAGGCAATGTGATGCCCCCGCTTTGTTTTTCCTTTTCAATGTTTCCATGGCAATTTGGGATCTTTTCTGGTTCTATACAAACTTTAGGATTGTTTGTTCTAGCACTTTGAAAAATGCCAATGGTATTTTGATTGGGACGACATTGAAAGTAGAGATTGGTCTGGGCAGCATAGATATTTTGACAACGTTTATCCTTCCAATCCATGAGCATGGAATGTTTTTCTATCTTTTTGTGTCTTCTTCAATTTATTTCATGAAGTTTTATAGTTCCTAGAGTTAGATTCTTCACCTTTTTGGTTAGGTTTATTCCAAGGTATCTTATGGTTTTTGGTGCTATTGTAAATGGAATTGAGTATCTAATTTCCCTTTCTACCGTTTTATTGTTAGTCTATAAGAAAGCAACTGATCTGTGTGCATTGATTTTGAATACTTCCACATTACTGAATTGCTGAACGAGTTCTAGTAATTTGGAGGTGGAGTGTTTGGGTTTTCCTCATAAAGTATCATGTCATCTGTGAAGAGTGAGAGTTTGGCTTTTTTTTTTTTTTTTGCCAATTTGAATAACTTCTATTTCTTTTTGTTGTCTGATTGTTGTTGATAGGAGTTCTAGTACTATGTTCAACAGACAAATGGGTAAAGAAGATGTGGTCCATACACACAATGGAATATAACTCAGTCATCAGAAATTATGAATACTCAACTTTTGCATCAACATGGTTGGAACTGGAGGAGATTATGCTGAGTGAAATAAGTCAAGCAGAGAAAGTCAGTTATCATATGGTTTCAATTACTTGTGGAACATAAGGAATAGCATGAAGGACATTAGGAGAAGGAAGGGGAAAATGAAGGGGGGGAGGTCTGGAGGGGGAGAATAACCATTTGATCCTGTGGACTCTGAGAAACAAACAGGACTTTAGAAGGGAGGGGGGTGGGGAGATGGTTTGGCCAGGTGATGGGTATTAAGGAGGCCACGTGTTGCATGGAACATGGGTGTTATATGTAAACAGTGAATCTTGGAATATTATACCAGAAACTGATGTACTCTGTGGTCACTAACATAACATAATAATGAAAGAAAACCCAGGATACTTTCATAAGCTTGAAGTAAAGAAAAAACTCTTAACCTCACACAAAATGGCAAGTGATAAAGGAAAAAATGATGATTTGGTCTTTAGTAAAATAAATAATTTCTCTTCATCAAAACAACATTAAGAGAATGAAAGCCAATCTACAGAGGAAAAGGTGCTTAACTTTATTAGCTATCAGAGAAATGCAAAGACAACTTTTGATGCAATCAAACTCATCCACTAGAATTGGAAAATGGAAAAAGTACATAAAATACCATGTATACTTACCATATGGAGCAACTGGAATTCTCATAAACTACTATGGGAATATACAATTTTACAACCACTTTGGAAATGTGCTTGGAAGCATAATGCCCACCTTATGATCACACAAAGCCATCTGTAGATATATATTAAAACAAAGGAGAACAGAAGTGTCTATGGTCACTAAAGAGTGTGTACAAGAACAAGAGATTATGGACTCTAAAAGACAATCTGAGGGTTTTGAAGGGGTGGGAGGTGGGAAGTTGGGTGAGTCTGGTGGTGGGTATTATGGAGGGCACATATTGCATGGAGTACTGGGTGTGGTGCATAAACTATAAATTCTGGTACACTGAATAGAAAGTAAAAAAACAAAAATCAAAAAAAATGTGTACAAGAATACTGGTAGCTACTCTCTTCAGAATACCCATAAACCAGAAGTTACATAAATACCCTACAACAGAAACATATCAAGAAATTATGTATTCATGTAATGGAAAATGATGCAACACTGAGAACAAACAATGTACAAATACATTATGCTTGGAGAGTTAGCTATGTACAATACTGAGTGGGTTGTCAGACATGAAAGAAACAGATGGTAGATTTCACTTATATGAAAAAGAAGAGAAGGCAAAAGTAATGTATGGCCATAGATTACTTGTGAGGCTGGGATAGCATTGCAAAGGGGGACTTGATCTGGTCACTACGTCTTGATCATATTCTCTTTGAGAATGTTTATTGTGCTGTATCCTCATGTTGTGTACTTTTCCATATTTATGTTATATTTTAATAAAAATAGGTCAAATGCTAAAAATTTGCTATAAGTCTATTTAGAAATAGGTAAAGGTCATTTATAGAACTCAACTATATTCAATGATGGAAAATTAAAAATGATTCATGTTCTTATATTACTGAGACTGCTCAATAATTTGTTCAATTAAAATCCCTATGTATAAAAAAGTAGAAGAAAGTATACTGAATTTGGGTGATAAAATTGTTCACTATGGCATCTACCAGCATTTAACAAGATATGTATTCAGCAATTTTACTTAACATCAACCTAGCAGATATCATCATGCATGTGGTTGGAGCCTAACTCCTAATCATCTCCATCCACAGTTTGTTACCTGTACTTTGCAAAAACTTGCCAAAGGTTCTTCTCAGTGCATTTTTAACCTCCTTGTTTTTCAGGCTGTAGATGAAGGGATTTACTAGGGGAGTGACCACACCATACTGTATGGAGAAGATCAGCTCCAGAGGTGAGCCTGAGGTTGGCATTAGATGACGGAGGAAAGCTGAACCATAGAAGAAGCTCCACTGCAGTGAGATGGGAGGAACAAGTGTAGAAGGCCTTGCTTCTACCTGCGGTGGAGCTGATGCTCAGGATGGTGGAGACAATGTGCACATAGGAGATGAAGATCAGGAAGAATGTACCAAAGCCATGCAGGAGTGTGGAGCAGACCAGCACAGTGAGGTTGGTAGAGACATCAGAGCAGGACAAAGGAAAGAGGGAGGGCAGCTCACAGCTATAGTGATGGATGGTTTTGGCCTCACAGAAATCCAAGTTTATTATCAGGGGGATATTAATGAGTGCATCTAGAAACCCCAGGCTCCATGAGCCCCACACAAGCTGCATATACAGCTTATTATTCGTAACTTGGCCATAGAGGAGTGGGTGACAAATAACAGCGTAACGGTCATAGGCCATTGCTGACAGTAGGTAGACTTCTGTTCCTTCAAAGTCAAACAGAAAGAAGACTTGAGCCAGCAAGCCTCCAGTGAGATGGTTTTCCTCTGAGACTGGGGGCTTTCCAGCAGCCTAGGCACTATGGCAGTAGAGAAACAAAAGTCCACGAAAGAGAGGTGACTCAGGAAGAAGTACATAGGTGTGTGTGGTTGGGAATCTGCCCTGATGACCAACAACATCAATAGATTTCCCATTATAGTCAAGACATAAATCCCAAGGAAAAGCACAAAGAGCAGAACCTGGATGTGGGGGTCAACAGACAGGCCAAGGAGGATGAACTCTGTGATGGTGCTTTGGTTTCTCAAAGCCATTTAGAGAGGATATTCCCTAGAAATAAAAATAGGCATAAACCTCAAACCTCTGTTGACCACTTGAAAATAACTAGCTTATATTTCTTATTTTTCCTCATTAATTAAAAAAAAATCCTTTCTTCCCAGACCTATATCCTGCTTCAATTCTGCATAGGTCAATCTCAGTATGATATTATCCTATAGCTGATATTCTATCTCAGAGATCGCTGAAGGAATTCACAAATTCATCCAGATCTGGACCTTTAAACTGGACTAATTTAATCAGTTTCCTTCAATAGAAACTGCTTAGCAATATTGCCTGTAATTTGCATATTTTAGAGAACTTTCTATAGTGGATGTTGCAAAACTTGTCATTTCTCCTCTATCACTCTTTCTTTCTTTTTTAAAAAATTAACATATAATGTATTATTTGCTTCAGGGGTACAGGTCTGTGAATCATCAGTCTTACACAGTTCATAATACACAACTCACCATAGCACATACCTTCCCCAGTGTCCATCACCCAGTCACCCTATACTTCCCCTCCCCCCTTCTCATCCCTCAGTTTGTTTCCTGAGATTAAAAGTCTCTTATGGTTTGTCTCCCTCCCCAGTCCCATCTTGTTTCATTTTTCCCTCCCTTCCCCCCATAAACCCCTGCCCTGCCTTTCAAATTCCTCATATCAGAGAGATTATATGATAACTATCTTTCTCTGATTGACTTATGTCACTTAGCATAATATCCTCTAGTTCAATCCATGTCATTGTAAATGACAAGATTTCATTTTTTGATGGCCTTATAACATATGTATATATCCCACATCTTCTTTACCATTTATCTGTTAATGGACATCTAGGCTATAGTTTGGCTATTGTGGTTATTGTTGCTATAAACATTGGGGTGCACATGCCCCTTTGGATCACTACATTTGCATCTTCAGGGTAAATACCCAGTAGTGTAATTGCTGGGCCATAAGGTAGTTCTATTTTCAACTTTTTGAGGAACCTCCATACTGCTTTCCGGAGTGGCTGCACCAGCTTGCATTCCCAACAGTGTAGGAAAGTTTCCCTTTCTCTGCACCCTCACCAACACCTGTTATTTCCTGACTTGTTAATTTTAGCCATTCTGACTGGTGTGAGGTGGTATCTCACTGTGGTTTGATTTGTAGTTCCCTGATGCTGAGTGATATTGAGCAATTTTTCATGTATCTATTGGCCATTTGGATGTCTTCTTTGCAGAAATGTCTGTTCATGTCTTCTGCCCATTTCTTGATTGGATTATTTGTTCTTTTGGGTCTTGAGTTTGATAAGTTCTTTATAGATTTTGGATACTAGTCCTTTATCTGATATATCATTTACAAAAATCTTTTCCCATTCTGTCAGTCGTCTTTTGGTTTTGTTGACTGTTTCCTTTGCTGTGCAAAAGCGTTTTATCTTGATGAAGTCCCAATATTTCATTTTTGCCCTTGCTTCTCTTTTGTTTGGCAATGTTTCTAGGAAGAAGTTGCTGCAGGTGAGGTCAAAGAGGTTGCTGCCTGTGGTCTCCTCAAGGATTTTGATGAATTCCTGTTTCATGTTGAGGTCTCTCATCCATTTTGTGTCTATTTTTGTGTGTGGTGTAAGGATATGGTCCAGTTTCATTCTTCTGCATGTGACTGCCCAATTTTCCCAAAACCATTTGTTGAAGAGACTGTCTTTTTTCCATTGGACATTCTTTCCTGCTTTGTTGAAGATTAGTTGACCATTATCACTCAGTTCCTTACTCCCATTTAAAACCTTGCTAAAGGGACGTCTAGGTGGCTCAGTTGGTTAAGCAGCTGCCTTCGGCTCAGGTCATGATCCCAGCGTCCTGGGATCGAGTCCCACATCGGGCTCCTTGCCTGGAAGGGAGCCTGCTTCTCCCTCTGCCTCTGCCTGCCACTCTGTCTGCCTGTGCTCGCTCTCTCTCTCTCTCTCTCTCTCTCTAAAAAATAAAGAAATTAAAAAAAATAAAACCTTGCTAAATTGCTCAATGACATTATTTTGTTTTCCTTTAGCTTTTTTTTTTTTTTACAATCAATTTCACATATATTGTCAATTTCATCTTTGGGGCAAGACTGAAACATGTTATCATGAATTTTAGTGTACATGTGCCTTATGTGTACAGGTGTCTTTATTTGCCTTTGTATGTTGGAGGGTGGAGTAGAATGAATGAGGGAAGAGCTTGCTGAATCCATTTTACAGAAGAGAAAATTGAGTATCAGAGGTAATATTACTTGTCTAAATTGACAATTTGAATAGTCAGTGTTTAGTTGCACTATATAGGACTCTAAGATAAGAGGTGTCTCCATCATACCATGTCTTCCAGCCAAGACTTGGCAGTGAATGTATAATTCACTGTATAATGAATGTATAATTATAATTGCCCATATGTTATCCCCTAGAAAGCCCTAATTCTGAGGGCAAATTAGTGTATTTCCTCCAAGGACTTTATGGACATCCTTTCTTTCTGCCTTTGCTCAAACTTTGGCTCTATCTGGAATACCTTATCTATAGATCAAATTTTATTTATTTTTTGACATTTACCTCAATTTCAGCTTTTTTCCTAAGATTTTTATTGATTATTCTCTTTCAGAATTCACCATAATATGTGATAATAGAACTTCTTTTAAAATTGTGTGTCATACAAGTTCTAGGTACTCCTACCAAACTCCAAATGCAAGTTGAAATAAATCATTTTGTAAAGATTTTTCAAATAAGGAAACAAAAGTATTTGAGTATCATCCCAAGTGATTAATATCATGATTCCAACTCTGAACTTTTTTATTATGAAGGCTGTATTTTTGTCTATTCTGAGTCTCTGCTTTTCTGAAGAGTTTTTAATGAATTCTTGTGTTTCTCTACAGTATGATCTAACTCATTAATTCATAATAAGTAACTCTGTTCCTGGGAGACTACCACATGAATCCCTGTTTTGCTGTCATAGTTAGTGTAAGCGTGCATTTGTAATGTATCAATGTTTTCCATTTCATGATACTATAATTTCATGGAGGCAGTAATCATGCTTTACCGTATTTGGCATCCAGAACACTCAGCCTGGTGAAGGGATGTGCATGAAGTGGAACCTCAATGAGTATTTGTTGAATAAAGAAATAAATAATGAAATGAAGGGTATAGACTATATAGGTAACATTTTTG
>ML111581.1:11706-73215 GCA_003697995.1 Taxidea taxus jeffersonii
CCTCTTTCATTCATGATTTTATTTATTTGGGTCCTTTCTCTTTTCTTTTGATAAGTCTGGCCAGGGGGTTATCAATCTTATTAATTCTTTCAAAGAACCAGCTCCTAGTTTCGTTGATTTGTTCTATTGTTTTTTTGGTTTCTATTTCATTGATTTCTGCTTTGATCTTTATTATTTCTCTTCTCCTGCTGGGTTTAGGCTTTCTTTGTTGTTCTTTCTCAAGCTCCTTTAGGTGTAGAGTTAGGTTGTGTATTTGAGACCTTTCTTGTTTCTTGAGAAAGGCTTGTATCGCTATATATTTTCCTCTCAGGACTGCCTTTGCTGTGTCCCACAGATTTTGGACCGTTGTGTTTTCATTATCATTTGTTTCCATGTTCTTTTTTCAATTCTTCTTTAATTTCCTGGTTGACCCATTCATTCTTTAGAAGGATGCTGTTGAGTCTCCATGTATTTGGGCTCTTTCCAAATTTCCTCTTGTGATTGAGTTCTAGCTTCAGAGCCTTGTGGTCTGAAAATATGCAGGGAATGATCCCAATATTTTGTTACCGGTTGAGACCTGATCACACCCAGTATGTGATCTATTCTGGAGAATGTCCCATGGGCACTAGAGAAGAATGTGTATTCTGTTGCTTTGGGATGGAATGTTCTGAATATATCTGTGATGTCCATCTGCTCCAGCATGTCATTTAAGACCTTTATTTCCTTGTTGATCTTTTGCTTGGATGATCTGTCCATTTTAGAGAGGGGCTTGTTAAAGTCCCCTACTATTACTGTATTATTTTCAATGTGTTTATTTGATTTTGTTATTAATTGGTTTATATAGTTGGCTGGTCCCATATTAGGGGTATAGATATCTACAATTGTTAGATCTTCTTGTTGGACAGACCCTTTGCGTATGATATAGTGTCCTTCCTCATCTCTTATTATAGTCTTTGGCTTAAAATCTAATTGATCTGATATAAGGATTGCCACCCAAGCTTTTTTCTGATGTCCATTATCATGGTAAATTGTTCCCCCCCCCTCAATTTCAATCTAGAGGTCTTTGGGTCTAAAATGAGTCTTGTAGGCAGCATATTGATGGGTTTTGGTTTTTTATCCATTCTGAAACACTGTGTCTTTTGATTGGGGCATTTAGCCCATTTACATTCAGGGTAACTATTATTGAGAGATATGAATTTAGTGCCATTGTATTGCCTGTAAGGTGACTTTTACTGTATATTGTCTCTGTTCCTTTCTGATCTAATACTTTTAGGGTCTCACTTTGCTTAGAGGACCCCTTTCAATATTTCCTGTAGAGCTGGTTTGGTGTTTGCGAATTCTTTCAGTTTTTGTTTGTCCTGGAAGCTTTTTATTTCTCCTTCTATTTTCAATGATAACCTAGCTGGATAAAGTATTCTTGCCTGCATGTTTTTCTCATTTAGTGCTCCGAATATATTATGTCAGTTCTTTCTGGCCTGCCAAGTCTCTGTGGATAAGTCTGCTGCCAATCAGTTTACCATTGTATGTTACAGACTTCTTGTCCCGTGCTGCTTTCAGGATTTTCTCTTTGTTGCTAAGACTTGTAAATTTTACTATTAGATGACGGGGTGTGGACCTATTCCTATTGATTATGAGGGGGCTTCTCTGCACCTCCTGGATTTTGATACTTGTTCCCTTTGCATATTAGGGAAATTCCCTACGATAATTCTCTCCAATATACCTTCTGCTCCTTCTCTCTTTCTTCTTCTTCTGGAATCCCAATTATTCTAATGTTGTTTCATCTTATGGTATCACTTATCTCTCAAATTTTCTCCTCATGGTCCAGTAGTTGTTTGTCTCTCTTTTGCTCAGCTTCTTTATTTTCTGTCAGTTGGTCTTCTATATCACTAATTCTTTCTTCTGCCTCATTTATCCTAGCAATAAGAGCCTCCATTTTTTATTACATCTCATTAATAGCTTTTATGATTTCAACTTGGTTAGATTTTAGTTCTTTTATTTCTCCAGAAAAGGCTTTTATTTCTCCAGACAGGGTTTCTCTAATATCTTCCATTCCTTTTTTGAGCCCAGCTAGAACCTTGATAATCGTCATCCTGAGTAATAGATCTGATATATTACCAATGTCTATATTTTTTAGGTCCCTAGCTTTCAGTACTTCCTCCTGTTCTTTTTTTTTTTGTGGTGAGTTTTTCCTCCTTGTCATTTTGTCCAGATAAGAATATATGAAGGAGCAAATGAAATACTAAAAGGGTGGCAACGGCCCCAGGAAAATGTGCTTTAACCAAATCAGAAGAGACCCCAGATTGTCAGAGGTGGGAGAAAGGGGGTAAAAAGAGTAAAAAGAGTAAAAAGTTCAGAAAAGAGAAAAAAAATTTTTAAAAAAGAACACAAATAAATAAAAAATATTAAAAAAGAAATATATACATATATATATTAGACTGGTGACTAGAACGGGGTCACCCACTTAATTTTGGGAGTATTTTGGTGTCTTAGAAGAAACTACCTCCCAAAATTTTAAAGAATGAAAAACATATATAAGGGTAAACACAATGAAGGGATGGAATATAACTATAAAGATGAAAAAAATTTTTTAATATCTAACAAAGGAGTTGATAAGGTAAGTTGGTAGGGAGAATTAAAAAAAGGAAAGTGGAGAGAACTTGCTTGGGCTGGAGACTAAATCAAGCCCTATGCTAGATTTAGGGATTTGATCTTTTAGAAGTTGTACCCCAAATTTTTTAGAAGAAAAAAAAACCCTATTGTGTATACAAAGAATAAAGTTAGATACAATGAAGAATAAAATATGACTATAATAATGAAGGTTCAAAAAAGATTTTTTTTAAGAAAGGTATTAAGATCAACTAGTTAAAAAACGTTAAAAGAGGAAAGGGTAAAAGTTAAAAAAGTTAGCAGAAGAGAAAAAAAATTAAAAAATTAATTAACTTTGCAAGACTAAAGATTTATGGGGAAAAAGCCATGAATTCCATGCTTTGCTTTCTCCTCCTCTGGAATTCTGCTGTTCTCCTTGTTAAGTGAACTTGGTCTTGGCTGGATTTCTTGTTGATCTTCTGGGGGAGGGCCTGTTGTAGTGATTTTCGAGTGTCTCTGCCCCAGGCGGAATTGCACTGCCCTTACCAGGGGCCGGGCTAAGTAAACTGCTCGGGTTCGCTTTACGGAGCTTTTGTTCCCCGAACGCTTTCTGTAGAGTTCCAGAGGATGGGAATGAAAATGGCGGCCTCCCAATCTCCGGCCTGGAGGAGCCAAGAGCTTGGGGTCCCAGTCTTGCAGAAGAAAGGGGAGGTGAAGGAATGGGGTAATCAGGTGATGGGTATTAAGGAGGGCACATGGATGATGAACACTGGGTTTTATATGCAACTAGTGAGTCATTGAACACTACATCAAAACCTAATGATGTACTACATGCTGATTAACTGAACATAATAAAAAATAAATAAAATAATACTTATAAAAATAAAGAAACTCATTATTATTTTACCTTATAATAAAAACAAACAAATAATAAACAAAAAAACAAACAAATAAATAAAATCTTTTGAAAAAGAAAGGAAAGCTCTGGCATATTTCAAAATGATTCTTTTCCCTACACACTGCTGGAAGCACAGGGGTATTTTTCCTGTGATTTTCACTGTGAGAACCTGACTTAGCTCTTGGAGGTAAAACTCACAAAAGTGTGGGGGTGCCCCTATGACTGGTTCCCCATGATGTCTTTAACTCTCAGACTTAGCCATTTTAAGCTACTAACAATTAGTCTACTACAGTTCAGGTTTTCCTACTGTAGCACTGGTTCCTGTCTAGATTTCAGTTTATAAATTTCTGCTCTGGTAACTTGTGATTCTCTGCACTCACCTGTTGCTCTCCCCAATCTTGGGGATGTCAGTTTGCCCTGTGACCTCATTTCTCTTATGGATCTAAGAAGAATGTTTATTGTTTCAGTTCGTTCAGTTTTTTACTATTATTGATAAAACATACTGGCAATTTCCAAGTTCCTTATCTGTGGAATCAGAGGCCCATTTTTTTTTATTTCCTTACAAAAAGTGGTGGCGTTTTCCCAGATTTGATATCCATGTGCAATAAAATCATAAAGCTTTTTTTTTCCAAAAAAAGTTACAGATGTTTTTCTTTAGTAACTATAGGATGCAATGTCTTAATCTCATGATAAACAGAAATCATCAATACTTCCAATGCCTAAATGAATATAACTAAGTAGTAATAACACCTATATTAATAATAATAGCTAAAAGGTTTTAACCTAGTAATGCAAGAATGTTAATATAAAGGCACTTAGAAAAAAATATAAAAGCACTTAGAAATATCAAATCACAAATACTTTGTAAAGAATCTTTTTTTTAAAAGATTTTATTTATTTACTTATTTGACAGAGAGAGAGATCACAAGTAGGCAGAGAGAGAGGGGGAAGCAGGCTCCCCGCTGAGCAGAGAGCCTGATGCGGGGCTCAATCCCAGGACCCTGAGATCATGACCTGAGCCAAAGGCAGAGGCTTAACCCACTGAGCCACCCAGGCACTCCAAGACTTTGTTTTTGATGTGGGAACATTTGGTATATATTCTTATCTTAAACCTAGTTAAATAGAAAAGAAGAAGTAGTTGCTCAATGTAACATAGGTATTATATCTAAAACCAAAATTCAACACACAGATTTTATAGAAAAGATAAGGAAAAAAGAGTAAAGATACATTAATTTTGGATAAAACAAATCATAAATTTAAGATTATTATAAAAATGATCTTAACGTGGGGAAAATTTGATTTACCATGTGGTATAATATTGCGACAATTTTGAAAGATAATACTTGTTACTGCATTAGAGGACAAGTGATATTTTCATAAAGAAAGGTTAAAGGACAAGTGATTGATAACATTGGAATAAATGTAAAAAAGTTTTTATATATCTTAAATATGAAAATAAATATAATTTACATTATGGGTTAAATATAAGTAAGCAAAAAAAATTAGAAGACGTAAAATATTTATCATTCATGAGGAAATATTATTTACCTACCTTTGTTATGTTAGATGGATCAGAAAAGCAAATACTATCACATACGAATATATGCATTGGGTAATTTATTTAATAGATTATTATCATGTAATCATTAAATGCAAAGGTTATGAAAACACTATAGCTATGTTTTAAGCAAGCAGCACAACGCTAAATAATGTGTAAGCAGTTGTTATAACTATGTGAGACATATTATTCAAAGTTGTAAATAGATCCTATAAGTCATAGGTTGGCATTTTAGTGGATGGTTTTGTTACAGTTACAGCTAGTTTCAACCCTTCATCTATAGTCACACATACTCATGTATTTATCTAAGTCTACAATTATGGAAAACAAAACCAAGCAGGAAGGGTCAGTTATGCAAATAGAGTTATAAATTCAATTTCAATTGTTTTCATTACACAAATGATGCATATTACTTGTAAAAGAATAAAATATAATAATCAAAGAAAGAGAAAAATGGATTGGTGGAGGAAAAAGAGTGAGAAGATGGAGAGGAGAAAGAAGGGAGGAGAAAAGAAGGCATTTTTTTTTTAAACAAACATACCCAATGTATTTTAGTAAATATGCTTCAGAAATGTTTTTGGTGTCTCCTTCTATGTCAGTAAATATTCCATTACACACTGCCTTGAAATTCATTCAGTTGCTCAATGATTTACCCACAGCCTTTCACTGCTGCACAAATAGACATACATATGAGTACAGATAGGTTTGGATGTTTGCACACGGACCTTCATGACTCTTGCTTTGCATACATTTATGGAAGAACAATTGCTGATTCAGCAGGTCTGTATTTTTAAGTTTTTTTATACACAATGCTAAAATTATGAGACCATCTGAGAAGGTCCCATGAATATTTTTAAGAGGGCCAATCCCATATTAAACTTCCCTTTTTCTGTCATTCATACCTTATTCTTCTTTATGTTTTGCATGTCTGATTATTTATGCTCAGTCTGATCTTTTCTCGATTACTGAATTTTGTGTATGAGAATGAGTTGCTTTGCTAATTTCTTTTTTCCATTTTGGGGCTTGTTTTTTGTTTTGTTTTGTTTTGTTTTAACCTATTGATTTTAGCTTTATATTTCTGAATTAATATTTTATCCTTCACATATATTAAAAATATTTTTTCTGTCAACTGTGTATTTTGTAGGTGATATTTCTGAAATACAGAATTTGCTTAATTTTTTTTACTATTTGTCATACTGAGCAAAACTAGATATTCTTTGTCACAAGATATTTTCACATATGTGTTCTAGCACATGAATGGCTCCTTCCTTAATCCTGAATTTTTGGTGCATCTGAATTTCATTTTATTGTTTGTTGTTTGCAGCTTAATTTTATTCACCTTACCTAGGAAATACAGAAGTTTTATACTTCTCTGTAAGCAATTCAGTAATCTTCTGGTTTCTTGCGCAGGTGCTCAGAATGCCATCTGCCATTGTCATTATGAAGAAAGGTGAACGATGGTTTGCCTCTTGAAGAGCACAGACTGCTAGTATTACTTTATAGGAACGTACTGATTGGTAACATTGTCCTCCTACTGGTGTGCAAACTTCACGAGCATCTGGACTCAGCACTTGATCCAGAGCTGGGCAGAGAAACCCACATTTGTGATGAAGTTTCAGGGGAAGAACACGCTTGGCCAAGCAGGATGGGAGTGGAAGGCACAGAGTTGGTGGGAGGGAGACAAGGGCTCAAGACCAAGGGTGCACTGAATGCTCCCCACCAGACAAAAGCACCATTGGATTTTGGAGTGAATAGAAATCTTCAAATATTAGGGATGGTGTTATGCAGGACTATTACAGTTTTCCACCAAATATTCTTTGTGTTTTGATCTGTTTAATCTATTCTTTAGTGTAATTTGCCCAATTAATCTATTTTTAAGGGTTAATTCATTCTTGACATTAAGGACCTAGCCATTTTTCATATTTTTTTTCATTCAAACAGTGGCTACTCTATTAATTTCTAAGCTGCTTTTTAATTTTTTTGTTATTTATTTATTTAATCTTTGGCAAGCTGACCAGTCATGGTCAACTTAATACATCAGTCATGACGTCTCTTAGGGAGACAAACCAGAACAAGAAGGAGAGAAGTTGCATCTGCTTGTCTTTCTCCAGTGACCAGCCACCTGGGTTTTGTTCAGAGGAAGTTGTTATGAAAAATAACAATACAAGTTCATAATCTAACGTAAGACTTTGACGTCTAAGAGAACTGTACTTAGAGAAGGAAAAAGGCACAGGCTTGCCAGCCCAGAGGCTGTAGACGACTGCATCTCTGTCCCTCAACACCTCACAACGACTATCATCTTTGTCTAAGTAGCTTCTAAATCTCTCCAAGAATAGCCTTATGCTTAGCAGGGGAGAAAGAACCAGGTGGGGGAGACAGAACTTTAAAAAGGAAAGGGGATATATGAAAAGACAAGAGAAGGCAAAGCAATTTTTAAAATGAGCAAAGTTGGAGGAAATATACTACCAGATTCAACATTTGTTATAAAACTACAGTAAACAAAAAAGTGTGGTTTTGGTAAAAGAATAGATTTATGGAACAGAATAAGAAATTCAAAGAAGGACAAACACAGAGTGAACTGATTTTTTAATGGAAGTTACAAAGGCAATGCATGGAAGAGGTGAGTTTTGCAATTAGGACAGTTTTATACACTTACGTGAGAAAAATGAACCACAGCCTATATCTCATACCTTAACCAAAAATTGAGAAAAAGTAAATCATATACACTAAAGGTAAAGTGTAAAACTAAAGAATTTTTTGAAGGAATCACAGGAGAAAACCTATGTGACCCTTCAGTGATGTAGAGATTTTAGATACCACACCAAACACCTAGCCCATGAAGGGAACAAGTGTTAAAATGGACTTTATCAACATTAAAATTTTTTTTCAGCTAAAGGTGTTGTTAAGACAATGAAAAGACAAACTTCAGATTAGAAGAAAACATTGCAAACCAAATTTCTGATGAAGAATTTGTATCCCAAATATACAGAATCTCAAAACTCAAAATGGAAAAAAAAAGGAAAACTTAAACCCATTTTTATTTATCTTTTTTTTTATTAAAGATTTTATTTATTTGTTTGACAGACAGAGATCACAAGCAGGCAGAGTGGCAGGCAGAGATAGAGGAGGAAGCAGGCTCCCTGATGAGCAGAGAGCCCCGATATGGTGCTCGATTCCAGGACCCTGGGAGCATGACCTGAGCCAAAGCAGAGGCTTTAACCCACTGAGCCACCCAGGCGCCCCTTAAACCCATTTTTAAACTGGGCAAAATATCTAAACAAATGTTTCCCCAAAGATATGCAAATGTAAATTTTGTATACTAAGAGCTCCTCAATATCATTATTCTGTTCCATTAGTCTATATGTCTATTGTTATGCCGGTACTGCAGAGGTTTTTTTTTTTTTTTAAGTATTTATTTATTTACGTACTCTCTACACCCAATGTGGGGCTCAAACTTGTGATCCTGAGATCAAGAGTCGCATGCTCTGCTCTTCTGACTGAGCCAGCTAGGTACCACCAAGGAAATGCAAGTTAAACTCTGGTGTGATGCACCACAAACTCACTATAGTGGTTGAAGTTTTGGAAAAGTAATGATAATATCAGTTGCTAGTGAGGATGCTGAGCGATTGGAAACACTCCTGTCCATTGCTTGTAGGAATACAAAATGGCACAGACACCATGGACATGAGCTGGTAGTTTCTCATTGAGTTAAATGCATGCTTACTGTGTGACCCAGCACCCCAGGACAGCACATATCTACCATGAGCTTGCCCAGTTGTTGATCAGATACTTATTGGTAGAAACAGAACTAGAACTGAAGGCATCTTCGAGTTATAATGACATTTGTATTGGGATTGGCATCTGATAATTGAGTATTGTTACTTCCCAGCAGTGTGCCTTTGGTCACATTATTTAATGTTATTGAGCTTATATGTGACTCATAGGTTACATGGAGGTGTTCCAATCTTGCAGTCACTCATCAGTATGAATATATTTAAGGTTGAGTACCCTCTTCTTTATAAGACAATGTTTAAGGAATTTCATATTATTATGATAATCACCATTATGATCCATAGTTTCTTGTTGCCATTTTAAAACTTTTTGGTCACATTGGAAAAATAGAGGAATAGAATGAAAGTTATCAAAAAGTATTCTACAAGGATGTCATATAGCTTTTACTGACATTTCTCCTGGTAGAATACAGGTGTTCAGACTTGGGACAAGAGTGATGGCTAGGTATCTACATAGATGACTCTTTCCTCTATTCAACCAGAACACAACTATAACTACCCACTCAATCTTTGAAAACAAAAAGGGCTAGATTGGGATAAGTCAGTAGTGTATTTTAATCATCAACTGTTTTATTTCTCAACTAATTATATAATAAAAATTAAAATGAAACATGAATCATTTGATGATTATGGTATTTTTATTGCTAAAAACTGTTTTACTTAAGGTTTATTGAACTGAGTGAGTTCAGGATATCAAATCCATTTCCCCCTGATCATTTTTTTAAATTATGAATTTATCCTGATAATTATAAAACATGTAAGAATGATGTTGCATTTCATTTGTGTAGTTGTACAATTTGATACACTATTTTACCAACTTTTACATTCCTATATTTTTTGAATGACACATCCTATTGCTTATTTTATTTTATTTATTTATGTATTTTTTACATCAGATACCTGCTTTTTTATTCTTTTAAATCATATTAAGGTTTTTATTCTAATTCCAGTATAGTTAGTATATAGTGCTTTGTTAGTCTCAGGTGTACATTGTAGTGATTCAACAATTCTATACATTGCTGAGTGCTCATCATGATAAGTGTTCTCTTAAATCCTTTCACCCATTTCACCCATCCTCCCCCACCTCCCCTCTGTTGACCATCAGTTTGTTTTCTGTAATTAAGAGTATATTTCTTGGTTTCTCTCTCTCTCATTTCCTTTGTTCATTTATTTTGTTTCTTAAATTCCACATAGAAGTGAAATCATATGGTGTTAGTCTTTCTCTGACATTTCACTTAGCATTATGCAGTCTAGCTCCATCCATGTTGTTGTAAACAGTAAGATTTCATTTGGCTACTGTAAATAATGCTGTAACAAAGATAGGGATGCATGTATCCTTTTGAATTACTGTTTTTGTATTTCGGGGTAAATCTCCAATATTTGTGATTACTGAATCATAGGGTTCCTTTTAACTTTTTTTTTTTTAAGATTTTTATTTATTTATTTATTTGACACAGAGAGAGAGATCACAAGTAGGCAGAGAGGCAGACAGAGAGAGAGGGGGAAGCAGACTCCCTACTAAGCAGAGAGCCCGATGAGGGGCTCGATTCCAGGACCCTGAGATCACGACCTGAGCCAAGGGCAGAGGCTTAACCCACTGAGCCACCCAGGCGCCCTGTCCTTTTAACTTTTTGAGGAACCTCCACACCATCTTCTGCAGGGGCTGCATCTCCACAAACAGTACATGAAGTTTCCTTATTCTCCACATCCTTGCCAACACTTGTTGTTTCTTGTGCTTTTTATTTTAACCATTCTGACAGGTGTGAGGTGATATCTATCTAGTTTTCACTTACATTTTCCTGATGATGAGTGATGTTGAGCATCTTTCCATATGAGCATTGGCCTTCTGCAAATCTTCTTTGGAGAAATGTCTGTTCATGTCTTCTATCTGTTTTTTATTGGATTATTTATTTTTTGGGTGTTGAGTTGTATCAGTTCTGTCTATATTTTGAATAATAACTCTTTGTCACATATCTCATTTGCAAATATCTTCTTCTTCCATTCAGTAGGTTATCTTTCAGTTTTGTTGCTTGTTCCCTTCACTGGCAGAAACTTTTTATTTTGATGTTCTCCCCATAGTTTTTTTTTTGCTTTTAATTTCCCTTGCCACAGGAGATCTAGCTTAAAAAAGTTGGTATGACTGGTGTCAAAGAAGTTACTGCTTGTGTTCTAAAATTTATATGGTTTCAGGTCTCACATTTAGGTATTTAACCCATTTTGAGTTTTTTTGTGTGTGGTGTAAGGAAGTAGTCCAGTTTCATTCATATTTGTAGCAATTTGTTGAAGAGACTTTTTCTCCTACTGCTTATTCTTGCCTATTCTGTCAAAGATTGATCATATAATCACAGGTTTGTTACTGGGCTTTCCATCCTGTTCTGTTGACCTGTGTGTCTATTTTTTTTTAAGTTTTTATTTATTTGTTTATTTGACAGACAGAGATCAAAAGTAGGCAGAGAGACAGGCAGAGAAAGAGGAAGGGAAGCAGGCTCCCCACTGAGCAGAGAGCCCAATGCGGGGCATGATCCCAGAACACTGGGATCATGACCTGAGCTAAAGGCAGAGGCTTTAACCCACTGAGCCACCCAGGCACCCCACTATGTGTCTACTTTTAGGCTGGTAACATACTCTTTTGATTACTGCACCTTTGTAGTATAAGTTAAAATCTGGAATTGTGATGCCTCCAGCTTTGTTTTTCTTTCTTCAAGATTATTTGGCTATTTAGGGTGTTTTGTGGGTCTATACATATTTTAAGATAATTTGTTCCAGTTCTGCAAAAAACACCATTGGTATACTTAGTTTGAATATTAACATTATATAGTACCACTTGTACTTGAGCAGATGTGAAAAGTGATGATTTTATGTTGTTCCAGAATTTTTCTTATTAATTATAACTTAAACGAAGTATTGCATTTGAATTTTTAAATTTTTTAGCAGATTTTTAAATTTGAAATTTCATTTTACATCATATTTTCAGTTCTGTGAGATACTACAGTTATGTTGATTTAAATGCCAACAGCCATTAAATTTAGTGACTATTTTTTTCCACAATCTCTACTCCATTCTAGATTGACTAGAATGAACTCTCTGACACCATAATTCAACTTAGAATACACTTATAAAATTTCCAAAAGTATTATTTAATTTGTAAATGATTTGCCCATAATTAAAATGCAGATAATTAGAGAAAATAGAGACCTGACAGAGTTAAAGATTCCATTAGTATTTCTGGCACCTTATAAATCATCAACTAAAGAAAATGCTGAAAAATACCAACCTTAGGAGAATATTGATCTTCCCAATGCACAGCAGCTTCTCTAATAGTTTTCTTAAACATACAAATTAAGTGGACTAAAAAAGAAAAGGAGTCCTTGGCTTACTTAATAGGATTGGAAAGAGTCCTATAATTGTTTTCTTCCTAAGCTTAACAGATAACAGAATAACTCATTTATGATGATCAAGACAGCACTAATACAGTTTTACAATTCATTAGCTTAAACAGTTAATTTCCATGAATTAACCACTTACTCAATTTTATGTCAATTGACAATTGTCCTTTAATTTACAAAACTCTTTTTAAGTCAATAAAGTTATTTGGACGTCTTGATACTATTATTTTAAGGAAATTAAATCAATTAAGTTAATTAACATTGTTACAACAAGATTCTTTATATAAAATATGAAGTTGCCAAACAGAACTTTTACATATTTTAGTAGGTATCTCATCCAAGAATATATAAAAGAATGAAGTGAAAAAAGAAACAATGGTGATATTTCTCATCATCTTAAAAGTTTTCTGTAGCACGGTATGTGGTAATTAGTAATACAAATAAGTCACTATTTCCCTCCATTGAGACTTCAAGAGGAAAAACAAAGAATTCCAATATATGCATTTTCCTATGACCTTTCTCTCTTGGAGAAGAACAGGAGGGGAAACAATTTGATAAATCAAATTTAAAGAAATTAAGGAAAAAGTGAAGAGTGAGAGACAAGGTGGAAGGAACTTTCCGATTGATTCCTGCCCAATCGGAAGTAGAAGCATAGATTCATATACAAAGGGAGAAAAGGATAAAATAATCCTGAAGTCCTGTCTCCCTCTTCGACTTTCATCTACTGCCAGTATCCTCATTATGACTCAAGTCCTTTTTTGCATGATTTTGCATATATAATAGAATTTATATGAAAATTCATACTTCTATAACACACCATCTTGCATTTTGGAGGGCGGGATTAAGTTTTGCCAGGACCCGACACTTCATATTATTTTCAATTGCAAATGAGCTTTAGAAAATATTAACCTAGAGATAAAAATGATAGTTTGTTACTTTTATGTAATAAAGATTGAAACTAAGACTCATTGCTCATTTATTAATTAGTGATGTACATTCTCAGAGCCTAGAGGACTTAAAAGTGTTGCTGTATATCTATCTCTCAGCCTAATCTGTTTTTTGAGTTGCTGTGTTTAACAGAACACTGATGAAATCAGACATATTTTGGCTTGACTGCCTGCTTAGCTTTTAGTTTAGTAAGTTTACACAAAAGACTTGACCTTTCCATGCCTCACTTTTCTCATCTGTAAAGAGTATTCTTTTTTGTACAATTGCTTTATTAAATTAGACAATGTGAAGTCATTTGCACAATGTAAAAGATATGATGTGTTTTGAAAAGTGCTTACTACATTTGCAATTGCAGTTTTCCAGGACATACTAGCAATAGTGCCCTCATGATTCCAGAGCACAGAATTCTATGACATCCCATAATCAGGCTCACAGCAAGATTCACTGGAACAGTTGTCTGTGCTGGTTGTCTCTTCAAGGTCAAAGGAATTTCTAGCACATTTCACTAAGAGCCGTTCTTTTCTGGATTTTCTATTTGACTTCTTGGTCTCAGTGAACTGTGTGACCAGTTCCATCATCACTTTCTGTAGAGCTTTGGCTCATTATCTATGCATGAATCAGTGTCATAGCCTCAAACCTAGAGAATGGTAAGATGATTGCCACGTTCCTCTGAAGCATGCTTTGATGCCTTGAACACCACCATCTAAGTCCAGGGATGAGAAGTGGTTGACATTTCCTCTTTCCTTTCTCCTCATATTGCCAAAACCCTTCCACATGTCAACTCTTTGATCCAAGCACCAGGCAAGGCATCATCCAGGTGGATTATATGTATCTAATCTTTCTACAAAGCTCACCCTAGTTTAGGGAGTCTGCTTCATTTTTCCTGTCACTCATCTGTGAGTTCAGAGTACACCAATTTTGTCCATATTTTCTAGTTCCTCCCATCAGGACTCAACATCTCACAAGCTAATATTTTCTCATATTTTGGGAAATCGTATGTCCTAAAATTCAGTTGGATGTGTTAATCTAAGTTAAGTTTCATATTTGAAATTTCAATTTCTCATGACATTTGACATTAGCTATTAGAACTAGAGATTGATCTTGTAAATGTATTTTGTATGGTCCAGTATTGGCTAGATTGGCTTGGTCCAAGTGAAGGAAGCTCCAGTCACTGAGAATCAAATTTCAAGTATGACATCTGAAACTTACTATCATATTACAAAAATAATTGCTCCAGGGCACTAAAGTTTAATTCAGGGACTTACAAAGAAATGGCAGTGATGCTTTGGACTTCTGGTCCAAGACAAGATCAGTATCATCTATTTTTATTTATTTATAATATTATGCAAAGCACATGTATAATTTTGACTATTGCTGTTTGCCTATACTGCTAATGGAGGGCAGATGACCTCTGTCTTTACCAAGAAAATATGTATTATCACAGGGTAACTAAAATATTCTGTCTGGGTGGAATATCACCCAGGCAGCAAAGGGCAAATGCAAAGGGACAAAAGCAATTAATTTTTTGGATAATGTGTTTCCATAATGGTAAATATTGGGATAGAATTTAAAAAATAGGACATTAACCAGATAGTTCCACATATTTACTTGACCAATTGTTGAATATTTGTTGGACATTTTCTGGCTTTTTTTGGATTCTTGGCATTAATTAGACTTATATTTTGTTTATATTACAACATAATATATTATTGGTCATTTTAAACAGTGTTAGTAATTAAGACATTTCTCTAGAATATACTATCTCTATCACATCTCAATTACTACTATTAATGGTTAATGATTAATCAGAGGGAACACAGTCATTTTCACAATCCATGAAAGCAATATTAAGTGATGCACTTCTAGAATTCAACTTCACTTTAATATCATTTTGTGTACTAGGTTACTTATATTAATTGTCTGTGTTGATCTTGCTCACTAGACACTTTGGTAAAGTTCTGCTTTGCTGTACTGGTCAGATACGGAGTGACGAAACTCTTTCCCATTAAGAGTTCTCCAGATATGTGAGAGAAGCATTAGAATGTGAAAACCTACCATGAAACATTGCCTTTAAAACAGAGCAACAAGGAGGTATCTTGAGTTTTGCACAAGTGTGAAGTGTCAATGTATTTAGTATCTCAAGAGGAAAACTGCTCATCTAGAGGTAACATAATTGTCAAAACACTCAAGAAAATGGTTCATAAATGATGCATCCTAAGAGGTGACAGAGCAAAGGCAAATAGAAAGCATGTGGATGATGGGAGAATATAGCAAGAAGATATAAATAGTCAATCATGAGGGAATAGCAGGCAGAAATTGACTGTCAAACAGGATTACTTTTCATAAAACTCAAGGATGATAAAATAAATATTGAAAGGGAGAGGGCAGAAAATAACATGAGAAGAAAGGAGGAAAATACAACAAATGAAAATCAGGTTAAATCCTCAAAAGAAAGATGTGGAAATCAATTTAAAGATACATAATGCCATAAGATGGGAGAGGGGAAGAAGTAGGAGGAACAGGAGGAGAAGAGGGGGGAAGAGGAGGGGAGGAGGAAGGGAAGGAAGAAGATCGAGTAAGAAGAAATGGAATCATTTTTTGGAAACATGATTTTAAACTTTATACACATTTCCTCTTATAAATTGCCCACAATACTGTAGTAGGGAGAGTAGGGTAATGGCCCCAAAGATGTCTGCATCCTAGTGCCTGAAACCTGTGAATATGTTAGGTTACATGGCAAAAGGGAATGTGCAAATATGATTAAGTTAAAGACCTGGAGTTGGGGACATAATGTTGGATTATCTAGGTGGGTCAATGGAATCACAAGGGTCCTTATAAGTGAAAAAGGGATGCAGGAGAGTCAATATCAGAGTGATGCAGCACAAGAAAGACTTGACCAACCATTTCTGGCTTTGAAGACAGAGGGAGGCAGCATAAAATTAGGAATGCAAGCAGCATCCAGAAGCTAGAAAGGACAAGGGAATGGACACTCTCCTTTAATCTCCAGGAGGATATAGCCTGGAAAATGCCTTGGTTTTGAGCCCAGTGACCCTGTTTTGGACTTCAGACTTCCAGAACTGTAAAACTGTTGTTTACAGCTACTAAGTTTGTGGTAATTTGCTACAGCAGCCAGAGGAAATGAATACAAATACCACTAGGAAGTTGGCCCTATAGCCTCATTACAAATGAGAAAACAGACTCCTGAATAGGCCAGGATATTTAACCCAATGGACACTGTAGAGTCAGGGCTAAAATGCTGATTTAGTTTCCTCTATGGCTTCACCTAGTGTCAGTATTTCAAACCGTCCCTTCACTGTAAACATATGAATGAAATTATTAAGAAACAAAGTATTTTTAAATGAGACTTTGAAGATAACTGATAAAGGCTTAATGGTAGACTGCAGTGTCCCTAATGCCTAGGCCAACCAAATCTTAACCTATAAATGACAAAACTGAAACCTAAGGATAACCAAGCACAAATCGCCAACTAGGCTTTCAGCTAGAGCCAGTCAATAATTTCCTTACATTGTGTCCACCTTTTCTCTGCAAAGTCTCTCCCCAAAGTCCTCATCACTTCTGGTCTGGTGCTGCCCAATCAGAACTGATGGTTTTTGTAACAAGTTGCAATGTTTTCATGTCCTTGTCCATGACCTTGGGAAATACTTTGGTTTTATTCCCCTCTCCTCTTCATGTAGTTGAGATAGGAAGTCCAGAGGGCTGGGGTTGGGTATCTTCCTCCCCCACATTAAAGGCCACAGGTGGGGTCAATCTGGGTGTTTCCCTTGTTCCAAATCAGTTAGGCTCTGATAAAATATCTTCTTTCCACAGCAGTCCTTTGGTTAGGGAAAGAATGTTCTGGGAATACTTCAAAATGGTCACTTTCCCCCTTTCCTTCCTGGAAGCACAAGAACAAGGGCATTTTTCTTCAATCTTCACCCTGAGAGCCGGGTCACGCTCATGAGGTAGAAACTCACAACAAAAGTGTGAAGGCCCTTGAAGATGGGGCCCTTCTGGAGTGTTTTGCTTTCAAGGTAGTACACAGAATGGCTCCTGGGTTCCTTGGTAATGAGTTTCTCACCAGTATTAGCGCCATCAGGAGCCTGCTGCTGCTAGAAAGCTGTGATGCTCCGTATCTGTTTGATGCTCCAGTTGTCAGAGTAACAACTTGTCCTGTGACCTCAATTCCCTGTAGGATCTGAAAACAGTTGTTGATTTTGTTTGTTCAACTTTTTCCAAGCTCTTGTCATGTTGGATCAGAAACTGGAAATCTGATGTGTCTTGTTGACATGATTATATTTGATCATGGTCTTATATATTTCTTGCTCAGTCTTAGAATTAAACATTATGCAAGATCTCTTATTTTGGTGGTGGTGGGGAGAATCTACCTTGGCATTCCTTTATTTTTGTTCATCTCAAAATAACTACAATTAAATATACATTAATTGGTCAAGATCAGAAAAAATAGTATCAAAAATGGTTTATGTTCATTGCTTCTCTTCTTATAAGATCTAGGAATAAACTTGACTTCAAACATTGTGTAAGTTTTAAGTTGTACAGCATGTTAGTTACTTTGATGCATTTGGATATCATGATTGGCAGTGAAGTGATATTTATCACATCATTATAGTACAATATTATTTTCTATATTAATTATACTGTGCATTAGATTTCTGTGGCTTATTTACTACTCAGTACTTGTTTGTACCCATAAATAACACACTCTTACCCTTCCACCTGATCCACTGGGAACCACCATTTTACTTTACAATTTAACTTTTTAAGATTCCACATATAAGTGATATCATGCAGTATGTTTTTCTTTCTCTGACTCACTTAGCATAACATGCTAAAGGTCCGTCCATGTTGTTGAGATCATAGGGTAGATTTATTTTGAAACTTTTGAGAAAACTCCATATTGTTTAGTTATATAAAGACCATTTTACATTCCCACCAACAGTGTGTGAGGATTCCCTTTTCACCACATTCTTATCAGCACCCATTATCTCTTGTCTTCTTGATGATACGCAATTTAGTATATATGAGACAATACCTCATGGTGGTTTTATGATTTGCAATTTCCTGATGATTAGTAGTGCCAAACATCATTTCATGGCTCTGTTGACTATTTTGATATCCTCTTTCAAAAAATGTCTACTTAATTCTTCTATTCTTTTTTGTAAATCAGATTGCTAGTTTTGTCACTGTTTTGAAACTGTGTTAGTTCTCATATATTTTGGATATTAATTTTTATTCAGTATATGTTTTCAAAGTTTCTCTCTCATTTTGTAGGCTGCCATTTCATTTTGTTGTTTCTTTTGCTGTGCAGAGCTTTTTAGTTTGATGTAGTCCCATTTCTTGATTTTTGCTTTTGTTGTTTCTGCTCTGGGCATCATCTCCAAAAAATTATTGTCAAGACCAACATTGATGAACTTCTTTACATTTTTTTGCTAGAAGTTTTACAGTATAGGGTCTTATGTTTAAGTCTTTCATTCATTTTGAGTTAATTTTTTGTGAGTGGGGCAAGACAAGGGTTGAATTCAATTGTGCTACATGCTTTTCTCCAGTTTTCCCAGCACATTTGTTGAAGGGACTATCTTTCCCCCCTTGGTATTCTTGGCTTCTTCTTCAGTATTAGTTGACTTATGTGCTGGGACTTAATTCTGGGCTTTTTATTCTCTTCCAATGATATATGTTTGTATTTTTTTGTGACAGTACTGTGCTGTTTTTATTACTATGGCTTAGTAGTATAGTTTGAAATCAGGATACCTCCAGCTTTGTTCTTTTTTCCCCCAGGATTGTTTTGGCTATCTGGAGTCTTCTATAGTTTCTCACACATTTTATGAATATTTCTTCTATTTCTGTGAGAAATACCTTTAGCATTTTGATCGGGATTGCATTGAGTCTGTAAATAGCTTTGGGTAATATGGCTATTACAAAAATATTAATTCTGGGGGCACCTGGGTGGCTCAGTGGGTTGAAGCCTCTGCCTTCAGCTCAGGTCATGATCTCAGGGTCCTGGGATCGAGCCCCACATCGGGCTCTCTGCTCAGCAGGGAGCCTGCTTCCCCTTCTCTCTCTGCCTGCCTCTCTGCCTACTTGTGATCTCTGTCTGTCAAATAAATAAAATCCTTAAAAAAATATTAATTCTGTTTTTGTTTTGTTTGTTCTGGCTTGGTTTCGAGAGTAGATTTTAGCAATTCCAACCTTACATATAACACACAGTGCTCATCACAAGTGCCCCCTTAATACCTGTCACCTATGTAGCTATCCCCCATCCACTCCCCCTGCAACCTTCACTTTATTCTCTATAGTTAAGACTCTCTTATGGTTTTGCTTCTTCTTCTTTTTTATTTGTTTTTAAGATTTTTGCTTATTTATTTGAGAGGGAGAGAGCACACAAGTGGCAGGGGGAGAGGCAAAGGAAGAGGGAGAAGCAGACTCCCCACTGTGCAGGGAGCCCAAGCAGGGCTCAGTCCTGGGAACCTGGGATCATGACCCAAGCTGAAGGTAAACTCTTAACTTACTGAGTCACCCAGGTGCCCCTGCTTCCCTCTTTTTTATTTTCTTCCCAATAGATTCATCTATTTTGTTTCTTAAATTCCACATATGAGTGAAATCATGTATTTGTCTTTCTCTGACTGACTTACTTTGCTTAATGTAGTACACTCTAGGTCCACCCATGTCATTACAAATGGAAAAATAAATAAATAAAAATAAAAATATTAATTCTGACAATCCATGAACATGAGATATCTTCTCATTTCATTGATTTCTTTCAGAAAAGTTTTTCAGTTTTCATTGTACAGAACTTTCACTTCCTTGGTTAAATTTATTTCTAAGTATCTTATTGTTTTTGATGCTATTATGAATGGAATACTTTTTTTGCTTTCTTTCTGATGTTTCATTGTTGGTGTAAAAGATTGCCACTGATTTCTATAAGTTAATTTTGTATATTTCCACTCTACTGAAATCATTGATTAATTCTGACTGTTTTTTTTACTGACTCTGGGATTTCCTAATTAAATGTCCAAACTGTTAGCAAGTAGTGACAGTTTTACTTCTTCCTTTCTGATTTGGATGTCTTTTATTTCTTTTATTCTGAATTCTTGCCTAATTGCTCTAACTAAGACTTCCAGTACTATATTAAATAGAAATGGTGGGAGTGGGCATCTGTCTTGTTTCTGATTTTGGAGGAAATGCTTTCAATTTTTTTCCACTGAGTAAAATGTTAGCTATGGGTTTGTCATATATGGCCTTTACTGTGTTGTGATATGTTCCTTCTATACCCAATCTGTTAAGGGATTTATTGCAGAAGGATGTTGTATTTTGTCAAATTCTCTTTTTGTGTCTATTGAGATGATTTTAATCTGTCATTTTATTGATGTGATGTATTACATTTATTGATTTGTGTGTATTGAACCATTCTTCTACCCCAGGGATAAATCTTTTTTGATCATGGTATATAATCCTTCTAATGTGTTGTTGAGTTTGGTTTACTGATACTTTGTGGAGAATTTTCATTCTATATTCATTAAAGGTATGGGTTTATGGTTTCCTCAGGATATTTTTATCTGATTTTGGTGTCAAGATAATGCTGGTTTTTTAGAATGAGTTTGGAAGTGTTCCTCCTCTTTAATATATGGGAACAGTTTGAGAAAAATTAATGTTAATTCTTATTCAAGTATTTGGTAGAATTCTCCAGTGAAAATGCCTTATTCTGGAGTTTTCTCTCTTGGGACGTTTGTTTGTATGTTTTAATACTGATTCAATTTCTTGTTATTGGTTTAGATTTTCTATTTCTTTGTGATTCAGTCTTAGTAGGTTGTGTGTTTCTAGAAATGTATTCATAGTAGTCTCTTATGATTCTATGTATTAACATAGTATTAGTTGTAATGTCTTCTCTTTCATTTTCAGTTTTATAAGTTGAGTCTTTTCTCTTTTATTCTTAGTTAGTCTAGCTAAAGGTTTATGAATTTTGTTTATACTCCCAGAGTTCCAGCCCTGAGTTTTGTTGATTCTTTTTATTATTTTCTGCTCTCCATTTAATTTCTGTTCTGATTTTTATTGTTTCTTCCCTTTTGATATTTTTGGGCTTTATTGGTTCTTATTTTTTATGTTCAGTTAGCTACTGTATAATATATCATGAGTTTTTGATGTAGTGTTCAGTGCTTCATTAGTTACATATAACACCCAGGGCTTATTACAAGATGTGTCCTCCTCAATACCCATCACCCTGTTACTTCCTCCCCCTCCCCGCTCCCCTGAGAAACCTCAGTTTGTTTCCTGTGGTCCATAGTCTCTCATGGTTCATCTCCCTCTCTGATTTCTGCCCCTTCAGATTTCCCTCCCTTCCCCTATGATTCTCTGTGCTACTACTTATGTTCTACATGAGCAATAGCATGGTTCTTCTTTTTTTAGTTCTTCAAAGTGTAAAGTTAGGACGTTCTAATTCTTAATACATGCATTTACTGCTATAAAATTTCCTCTTAGAACTGCTTTTGTTGCATCCCACAATATTTGATATGTTATATTACCATTTTCATTTGTTGTAAGATAATTTTTAATTTCCTGTTTAACTTCTTCTTTGACCCAGTGGTTTAGAAGTTTGTTGTTAGTTTCCACATATTTGTATATATTCTCACTTTCCTCTTGTTGATTTCTAGTTTCATGCCATTGTGGTCAGAGAAGATAGTTAGTATATTTCAATCTTCTTAAATTTGCTAAGTGTCAAGTGCCCTTGAGAAGAATGTGTATGCTGCTGCTACTGGATGGAATGCCTTGTATATGTATGTTCAGTCTATTTGTTCTAAAGTATGGCTCAATCTCAACATGTTCTTTTTTTTTTTTTTTTAAAGATTTTATTTATTTATTTGACAGAGAGAGAGATCACAAGTAGGCAGAGAGGCAGGCAGAGAGATCGGGGGGAAGCAGGCTCCCTGCTGAGCAGAGAGGCTGATGTGGGGCTCAATCCCAGGACCCTGGGATCATGACCTGAGCCGAAGGCAGAGGCTTTAACCCACTGAGCCACTCAGATGCCCCTCAACATGTTCTTGAATTTTTGTTAGGATATCTGTTCCTTGTTGGTAATGGGGTAGTAAAGTCTTTACTATTATTGTATTATTGTCTAGCTCTCCTTTAAGAGCTATTACTTTTTGTTTAACATATTTTGGTGCTCAGATGTTGGGGAAAGAATGTATATACATATATATATGTGAAATTAATTAATTAATTAATTAATTGGAGAGAGAGAGAGCATGAGTGGGAGAGGGTCTGAGGGAGAAACAGACTTCCTGTTGAGCAGGGAGCCTGATGCAGGGACTTGGTCCTGGGACTCCAGGATCATGACCTGGGCCAAAGGCAATCACCCAAACAATTGAGCCACCCAGGTGCCCAGGAGCATATATATTTATAATTCTTTATCTTTTTGATATACTGACCCTTTTCATCATTTTATAGTGAACCTCTTAGTCTCTTGTTATCTATTTTGGCTTGAAGTCATTTTATCTGACATAAATATGGCTATACCTGCCTTCTTTTGGATACCATTTGCATTAAATTTCATTTTCCATCCTTTCACTGTGAGCCTATGTTGTGTTTTCAAAGTTGAGATAAGTGTCCTATAGACAGAATTTAGTTGGTACTTGTTTGTGTTTATTTGCTTGTTTGTTTTTTATCCATCTAGCCAACCTGTGCCTTTTGATTGGTGAGTTCAATCCATTTACATATAGGGTGATTGTTGATATACAAAGATTTACTATTACCATATTATCTTTGGCCTTCTGATTATTTTTCTCTCCACTGTTTATTTTTACTTCTGTTTCTGTCTACTTTTGTAATTTGGTGCTTTTTTCCATAGTGATTTGTTCAATTTCCTCCTTTTTATGCTTTTTTGTCTCTGCTCTAGATTTTTGCTTTGTAGTTATCATGAAGTTTACAGAAAAAAAAAACACAGATAAAATGGTCCTTTTACTGTTGATAGCAATTTATTTTCAATTGCTTATAAAGTTTTTATCCTTTTACTTTTGTCCTTTTATACTTCTGATGTCTCAAATCATCTCTTTTTATGCTCATTTTGTTACCAAATTGTAGTAGCTCAGAGTTATTTTTAATGCTCTTCTGCTTTAGTTTTTATGCTATAATTGAGCTTAATATATTATTCTAAAAAGAGTTGCAGTTTTCTAATTATGACAATTTACCACCTTTTGTGTATTTTCATCTTAATGTTTTAGCTTGAAGAGCTTCTTTCATCATTTTTCATGGGGAAGATCTGGTGGTGGTAAGCTTCCTTGTTTTTGTTTGTCTGGGAAGCCTTTATTTTTCCTTCATATATGAAGGATAACTTTACTGGATAGAGTATTCTTGGCTAGCAGTTTTTATCTTTCCATATTTTGAATATGTGATTTTGCTTTCTCTTGGCCTGTAGAGTTTTTCCTGAGAAATTTGCTGATAGCCTAAAATGTGTTCTTTTTTAGATTATTGTCTTTTTTCCCTTGGCTGCCTTTAAAATTCTTTCTTTATCATTGACTTTTGACAGTTTGAATATAATATGTCCTGGAGTAGGTCTTTTGCATCAAGATAATAAGGTGTTTTATTAGCTTCATGAACTTGCATATCCAGTTCCTTCTCCAGGTTTGGGATGTTCTTGGCTACTATTTCTTTAAATAAACTGCCTCTTCTCCATTTCCTCTTCTTGACTATTCATTGTTTTTATGTTGGCTTTTTTTTTTAAAGATTATTTATCTATTTATTTAACAGAGAGTGATACACTGAGAGAGGGAACACAAGCAGGGAGAGTGGGAGAGGGAGAAGTAAGACCCTGCTGAGCAGAGATCCCAATGAGGGGCTTGATCTCAGGACCCCGGGATCATGACCTGAGCTGAAGGCAGATGCTTAATGGCTGAGTCACCCAGGTGTCCCAGCATGTTGGTTTTTTCAATGGAGTTTATTTACTTCTTTATTTTTTTACTTCTCATAGGGTTTCTTTACTTCTTTTAAATCTTAATTTTCTCTCTTCTTCCACCTGGATCATTTCTTGAATCCTATCTTCCAGTTCACTAATTCTCTCTTTCATTGAATCTGCTATATTTCCAGTGTATTCCATTACATTCTTTATCTCTTCTATTGAGTTCTTTAGTTCCAGAATTTTTGTTCTTTTTTTTTTTTTTTTTTTAGAATCTCAGTCTCTTTAGTAAAGTACTCTTTCTGTTCATTAACTTTATTACTGAGATTATTGTACTGCCTTTCTGAGTTTTCTTGTAGTTCACTGAATTTCCTCATAAGAGCTATTTTGAATTCTTTATCAGACAACTATATTCTTTATCTTTGGGTTTGGTTGTTAGAAAATTATTTTTTTTCATTTTGTGATGACATATTACCACAATTTTTCATGGCTTTGGATGAAATGTGTCTCTTCCACCACATTTAAAGTAGCAGCACCCCTCTTATATATGCAAAGATTTGCTTATATTGATTTTAACAATTCAACAGATTGGAGTTAGATCCTTTTGTTTCCTAGAATGGAGTACTATAGTCAATCTTTTTGATTTTTCTTACCAAGGCTGACTGGAAGTTAAGTTTGGGAGTAAGAGTGTATCAACAAATAAGCAAACAACAAACAAACACAGTGGTAATAAAAGAGTTCCAGCAGAGTGGGAGGAGTTGTGTACTTAATACCTGGAGCTTTAGGTATGCCCCACAGCCTGTTGGGGAATCCTCCAGTGGTAGTGCTGATGAGGGAGTCCAAGAAGCCTGTGGTCCAGAATCCTGGGGGAGACAGCAGAAAACACTTACAGAAATACACACACACACACACACGCACACACACACACACTAGTCCTAAAATAGACACTTTCCTTCAGAAGTTTCTGTCTTCCTATTTCCTTTTCCTTTTCATCACCCCAGTCACTATGGCCTCTACTCAAACACAACAACAGGTCTCTCTATGTGCAGACTAGGTATTTGGGAAGACCTCCATTCATTGCCTTCTACCTCCTCTGCCAGAAAGGTCACACTGTCCCACTGCTCAACTTAACATCTTCTCTGATGCCACTACCTCTTCTATGGTCCAATCCACTAACTTTTGGGTTCACAGATATGTGAATTTCTTGGTGACCTGATATGCTGTGCAGAAGCAATTTTTTCAGTTATGGATGTCTGATTAGTTGCAGATAATAGGGGAAAGAGTAAAAAGAAATGACTTAGACTATCATGAGGTTTATATCACCACAACATTTCTTTTTTATTTATTTAAAGTTTAAAGTAAAGTTTAAACTAAAATTTAAAGTTTTTATTTATTTTAAAGTTTGTTTGTTTCTTTATGTAATCTCTGCAGCCAATAGTGGGGCTCAAACTCACAACCCTGAGATCATGAGTTGCATGATCTTCTGACTGATCCAACCAGGTGCCTGCAAGATTTCTTTTTGTTGAGGTTTTTGAAGACACACTTGGAGTATTAAGGGTATTTATTGTTATGGGTTTGTCATATCTTTCAGGTCTTTTCAGGGCATAGATTTTGATAATATTATTTTGGAAAGAAAAATAAATTTGAGTTTTTATCAATATTTTCACTCAAATTTAATATAACCAGAAATTTACTTAATTGTATTAAATTTATATTTTTAATTTCTTTTCTCTTGCCTTTAAAGTTTTTTGTTCCTAATGATATTAAAACACCTCTTATTGATTCCACATCCAAATTTAATAGTTTAAATATTATGAACTTTATATTACTACTAAAAACAACACTCCTGAATATCAGCTAAGATATATTCAATCTGTTTTGTCCTTATCCCGATAAGCATCTTTGAACCCACTTTTCATGGGTTCTGCCACCCATTTGATATACTTAATCTATTTTATATGACATTATCTCCTTCATTTTTGCTTGATTTTTTCTCATAGGGAACATTATTTTTCCCTTCTTCTTTGACTTTCATCAACTAGGTCATGTGGAGGAAGGATCTGTTTCACTTTGCCATTAAATAGTAAAGGAAAATCAACTTAGGTAGCAGGAGTAGAAAAATAATAAACTTGAACATTTGAACCTAGACTAGGATTTTGGTAATAATACACTGTCATGAATTCAGGTGACATGTAAAACTGACCCTCACATTCTGTCATAAATCAACACTCTACAACAAGGAATATCCACTATATTGAAAATCACACTTTTCCTGCTAGTGCCATTGCAGAACAAAATTACAAAAAAAGCCATAAAGAATACAAATTCTCTCTAGTCATTACAACTTCAATAGTGTTAAATAAGTCTCAGAGATTATATGTGAGAATTATAAAGCAATCCAGGAATATCCCAATGTTTTACATATCCATCACTTCACAGACACTGCAAGTCCCAAATCCATTTTTCAGAGACTGTTTCATCTGCCTCACTTCCAATATGTTAGAAAATGTGATCTCAGCTCCTTCTTTGTTCATTTAGCTAGTATTATACTTTGAGTCTTTTCTTTTCCACCTTATCACATCATCAACTGTGTGCCTGGATCTTTTATTTATCTTGAAGCTGTTTGTTAACATTTGGTACACATTTAAAAGACAGTTGGAATTTAAAACAACAAATAAGCAAACACACAAACAAAAAAAAACAGTAAGTAAAAACTCCAGCAGTGTTTATTTTTCAGTACTTCTTGTTATTGTCTTCTTTGCCATACTAATAGATCAATGGTTTCTGGAATTGACTTAGAAGAGAATATTTTTATATCCTTTTTTTGTAGTTGGATGAATCTTTTAACATTATATAAACATTCTTAGGTATGGATCAACTTCCCATTTTATAAAGAAATAAAGTAATTTGTCAAACAATTAAACAGTTAAATGTTAATGATTACATTGATGTTCACCAGAATGAACACTAGTGAAATATTGAGACTAATATGTACATGAATTTGCCACAAGAGACAAAAGGTATGTTTGTATGATGGTTATTACCTATATGAAACATAAAAAGGTAAGCAATATTTTGAAGTACAGTCAAGGAGATTTTTGAAATAAGTAACAGTGTGAGGACAGATTTTTCACATTGAAAGGAGAAATTGTTGATAAAATTAAGGCAAACAGGAAAAAATATTATTATCTTATATTATCTAGTAAATAGGGAGGCTTAACACAAACCATTTTGATAAACTTTTGAGGGATACAATGCCACCAGCATAACACAGAATGTGGGCATGAGAGTGTATGACTGGCAAAGTCCTCTTCCTGAGGTCATGGAGTAGAGGCAAACTTTACACTGTCCCTTAATTTATAGACTAAGATTCAGAGGACACTACAGACAGATTTCATTCAGTTAAATAAAGCTACATCACTGGCAGAAGCAACCCAGGGGGGACCTAGACCTAAGTCCAGATCTTCCTGTGGATAGGGATATGTGGCACCAAAATGGCAGACAGACAGCTGGTAGTTAGTGCATGTGATACAACGGTATCATTGCTTATTCATACCCCAGAAAGAATAACTGCAGAGTTCATGAGAAAATGAATCAAATAAAACTCAAAGTTGAGAAATAAAGAACTGACAAAAATAAGGTGCATTAAGGGCAAGAAAGAAATAACAATATGGATGTCCCAGCCCATCAGTAAGCATAATAAAGAGGAAATGATTAAATTCCCTATGTCTATTTTTGATTTACAAAATAGTGTTGTTCTACTGGGCATTACATCTTCTCTTATCTCATCCAAAATACACTTATCCTAGAGTCATAGTGTTTACAAAATTATTTTCACTTGAAGTGCATTCATGTTTCAATGATTCATTCTGTGGGTTGCCTTTCTTAGCATTAGAATGCATCAAACATTTTGTTGTTATGGCTTACAGACCTATTTTGACTGTTTTTTTTTTTTAATGTCTTTAATTTTTTCTCTATTTTTTTGGTTCACCCCACCCTATGCTTATTTCTTCCTATCTGTATTTACACAGCCTTTCCCACCTGGTGCACCAGGTCCCAGTATAACAGTGTCTTCAAGAGGTAGGTGAGGGATTTTGCCCTGTGCAGATCTAGTCATAGAACCAGCTAGTAGCTCAGCTGAATTTCTGGTGAGGAGCTAATTCTTTTTCCTAGGTTCATTTCTAAAGCCTTTAGCTCTTGGTCCTAGGCTCACTTTCTTAAACCTTCAGCACCTGGTCCAGGTTACATACAAGATTATTGATTGTTTTTTCTCTCTTTGAAAGCAGGCAGGTAGAGTGCAGTGGCACAGCTCTACCCTTGCTTTCAAGTCTGGCTCTTACTTATTTTTATTTATCCTAAGTGGACAGATTTGGTCTCCTAGGGTCAGAGATTAGAAGGCTCACAGTATTAGCTCTGTTGTTTGCATTTCTGTTCTATTCTTGTTACTGAGCATGAATGTATCTTTTTGATTCCATTTTTATTATTATTAATTTTTAAAAAGATTTTATCCATTCATTTATTTGACAGAGAGAGACACAGTGAGAGAGGGAACACAAGGAGTGGGAGAGGGAGAAACAGACTACCTGCTGAGCAGGGAGAACAACGTGGGGCTTGATCCTAGGATCCTGGGATCATGACCTGAGCTGAAGGCAGACACTCAATGATTAAGTCACCCAGGCAACCCTGGTTCCATTATTACTGCTGCTGTTGTTTGGAACACAGGAGATGTCCACATGTGAACACATGTAACCAAACTGACTCTTCTCCATTTCATTCTGGCATTTGTATCCCCATCAAAACTCTTCTTACTCAGAACATTATGAATATTATAAACTTCCTAGCTAACAAGACCTATGCTCATTTTTAGTCCTCATCTTAACACACACCTCAGGACTACATGACACACACAGATAAACAATTCCCTCTTTCCTGAAGATTCCTTTTCTTCATTTAAATGATATGTTATTCTGGGTTCTGCTTGTATTTCTCATCAGGAACTCTTAGTTATCTTTAGTCATTATTTTTATCTATCTATATTCTAAAGCCAAGTTACTTAATATCAAGTCTTTTTCTATATTTTTTTTCCACTCTCATGGTCCATCACAGCTATAATTTGGTTCAATCTTTAGACAGAATTTAAGGTTTTGAATTCCGATAGTCACTTATAGCTTAATGGTCTTTGAAAAGTTGGTTAACTTTCCTGTGTCTCAGATTTATCATCAGTAAAATGGAGTTGACAATATTTAGGGGAAAGTGTGTTTTGAATATTAACTGAGATAATACATTTAAAACACTTAGCATAGTACCTTAGTACTCAAGAAATTAGCAATATTTTTATTATTTTCTGTCATATGTATACCAAACACTTTCAGATTGAAAATTTCCCTGGATTTTTCTTTTGAAATTTTGAATTTTCTATTGACATAACTTGACATAACTCATATCCCTCAAGCATACAATGTTCAGAATTGAATCCTTGAACTCTCACCCATAAGCAACTCTCACTACCACATTTTAGTAAAAGACAATCTGTGATAAAATTCAACAAACAAAAAGATTATTCACATTATTATGTTTTTTCTTCAGCCCTTAGCTCATCACTAAGTCTAGGTAGTTCTATTTATGTTGTTTTAATGAGGTCATTCTTATTTTTTCTCCCCTTTCTACAAAATCTTCATGGTCTACTTCAGTGACTTTGACAATGAAATAATTTGCCTCCCACCTCTAGCTTATTCTCTACACAGCAGCTACAGTGATTATTTTACAAGTTAATGATTATAAATAGAAAGTAACATATATCTTGGTTTAACATATGCTATTTTATGTTATTTTCCATTAATTGTTGTTGAGACTCTAGCACAAATAGGCAGAGTTTTCAATGTACAGAACATTCTCCAAATTTTCACTACTTTAGAGGAAACAACCTGAGACTAGGAAATACTATTTTCAAATGAGTAAATAACAAGTGTAACAGAGTTATTTAAAAAAAAGGTTGAGGGGCACCTGGGTGGCTCAGTGGGTTAAAGCCTCTGCTTTCGGCTCAGGTCATGGTCCCAGGGACCCCATGGTCCTGGGATCGAGCCCCACATCGGGCTCTCTGCTCAGCGGGGAGCCTGCTTCTCCCCTCTCTCTCTCTGTCTGCCTCTCTGCCTACTTGTGATCTCTGTCTGTCAAATAAATAAATAAAATCTTAAAAAAAAATAAAAAATAAAAAAAGGTTGAATACAGTTGAAAACATATATAATATAAATTAGATCAAGAAATGAGTATGTAAAAAAACAAAGAAATAAGTATGAATAAATAGGTAAGAGTTGCTGAGAAAATTAATAAGAGCTTCACAAAAGTCATTCCAGGGATAGAAATATAATAATAGGTAGAAGAGAATCAGACATTGAGGACATAAGAGAAGAAAATAGCACTAAGACAAAAAAAGGAAGAAAAAGTCAAGAATCCAGAATTAAAAAAAAAAAAACTTCACCAGTGGGCACTTAGTACGTTTAAAGATATCCATACCTAGATATATATCTGGATACTTTGTGAGGGGTAGAAGGGGGGGGCTGATGTGTACCATTCAAAATGAATGCCTTAGCTGAAACAGTAAGTACTTAATAAATATGAACTATATTATGTGATAGTGTACTTTTGAAAATTCTGTGATAGCAAGAATCAGAATTTCCTGAAGAAAAACATTTATGAAAAAATTATTTAATCTGTTTTTAAATCTTAGAATAATAATAACAACAACTTGACCACAAGAAAATATGTTGCAGGCATCCATGCAACACTGTAGGGCTACTAACAGAATTTTAAATTCCATAAATGTTATTCCAGCATAATAAACATGAACATATCATGATGAAGAAAAGATAATGCAATGTAATTTGTAAATAGTTTTGGAAGGCTAAACTAAGAATGTGCACTTAAAAAAATACTACAAAACTGTCCTTAATTTTAGATAATAGGATTCTGAGCAATACTATTATAAGTAAAACTTTTATGTATGTTTTTATTCTGTTTCAGGAATTCTCACAGTTAGTCATTTTTATGACTACATCTAAAGGTTGAACATATGTATGTGTGTTTATTGAAGTGTGTAAAATTAAAATAGCACTTTTCTCTGTGTAAATGTGTTCAGCTATGCAATGAATCAAAAGTATAGCCTAGAACTCATTTCCTTCCCTTGTATGGCCTAATGGGAAAATAGGAACTAAAAAGCAAAGGATTATATTTTCTTCCTACTATAACAGATGGATGATCATTTCCAGAACAAAGATGTGTTCCAAACAGACATAAGAAAATTTCAGTAAATGTGAAAAAAATTGTGCATTTTCAGTTTTCTCTCCTCCATTCCTAATTAGAAGTTCATTTATCTGATGGACAAACAATTGGTGCCTGGATATAATTATAGAGTACCCATAAATAGTTGATTTAGTCTTGGTAAAATTTTGAAGCAAAATAAAATATAATGTAATTAACAACATAGAATAGTGCAGTCATCCTTTTCCTATTTTCAGAGAAGTGTGGCTGACCTTTAGTAATAGTGCTAGGAAAATAAAGTCTAAGAATGAACTTGAAAGAAAAGTTAAGGGTAATAAAATCTCCTAATCTGTGTAAGAACTGATAATACCTAACAGTAATGGTAAGCATGGTATTCAAGTTGTATTGTGTTTCTTTCTCTGTAAAGTAGAGTGAGGTTAAAAATAAAAAGTGTAGGGATGCCTGGGTGGCTCATTTTGTTAAGCGTCTGCCTTTGACTCAGGTCATGATCCGAGGGTCATGGGATCAAGTCCCACATCTGGCTCCTGGCTCAGCAGATAGCTTGCTTCTCCCTCCCACTCTGCTTGCTCTTCTCCCTGCTTGTACTCTCCCTCTCTGTTAAATGAATAAATAAAACCTTAAAAAAATTCTTTAAAAAAAAAAGTGTGGAACTTTTTTTATGCTTGGCATGTAAGGAGCTTGGAAGTTACCACTCTGTGCTAAGAAAGTTTAAGCTAAACAAACAGAAAATCAACACCTCTTAGAGCCATACAAAAAGTGAGGTCACATGGCAAATTGCTGCCCCCTAAATTGATTAGAGAGAGACAGATAATCTTAATCTATGAGACCAGAAACTCACAAGCAGAAGCTTCCACAGAAACTAGTGCCAGGGTGGAAAAAACCAAATTTTATTGACAAATTGCTAATGGTTCAGTGTGGGGAAGTTTAAGAGTTAAAAATTCCAGAGGTGCCCACTCTTTGGTGAACTCTATCTCTAGGAACTGGAACAGGTTCTCACAGGAAATATCAGAATAAAAATCTCATAGTTCTTCTGACATAGAACAGGAAAAGAAACTATTTTTAAATATTCCACAGCATCTTGTCGTTCTTAACAAGGTCTACCTTCAGGAGAATTTACTTAACCAAAATATAGTCTGCTGGGGTTTTATCAGAACCGAATTGACCTGAGGGAAGAGATACCCAATTCCAGATCCCTCTAGCCATTCTGCCTCACTGAAGGTGGCTGGGTGGGTGGGGATCTGAGAAGACATGAGAAGTTTGTGATTCACAGCATAGAATCATTAAAAGTTGAGACCCAATAGGATATAGAAATCTTCCTCTCCCTGCTTCCCCAACTTAACCACCACATCACTAATGGCTTATTTATTGTAGTCCTTTAACCTATTACATTATGTCTGCTTATCATGAAGAGAAAAATTACATGCCACACTAAATAGAAAAAAAAAAAGAAAACATAGTTTGAAGAGATAAAGTGAGCATCAGAAGCAGACTCAAAAATGGCAAGGATGTCGTAACCATTAAATTGGGAATTTATTTTTATTTTCAAGTTGGAAATTTAAAACAACTGTGATTAATATGAAAAGAACTTTAATAAGTATACACCATACAAGAACAGATGGCCAGTGTAAGCACAGAGATGGAAACTGTAAGACAGAACTGAAAAGATATGCGGGAGATCAAAAATGCTGTAACAGAAAATGAAAAATAATATATCTTTGATGGGCTTATTATAGACTGGTCACAGCTGAGGAAAGAACCTCTGAGTTTGAGGGTATCTCAATAGAAGCTCCACAGAGAGCGATGAAAGAAATAGAACAGATAGTCAAGAACTGTGAGACAACTACAAAAGATGTACCATACATATAGTGGGAATATTAACTATAGAAAAGAAAAAAAAAAACAGAAAGACACAGAAGAAATACTTGAAATTATAATGACTAAGAGTCTCCCTCAAATTATTATCAGATAGGAAACCACAGATCCACAAAGTTTAGAGAAGACCAAGTAGGAGAAATGGCAAAAATACTACAACTAGGCATATTATCTTCAAACTATAAGATAAAGTCTTGAATGAAGCCAGTTGAAAAACCTTTTATTCATAGAGAAGCAAAGACAAAACTTATATCTGTTTTCCCATAAAAAGTCACGTAAGCAAGGAGAGAATGGGGTAAAATATTTTGTATTGAGGGAAAAATCCTACCTACTTAGAATTCTGTTCCCTATGAAATTATGTTTCAAAAGTAAAGGAGGCATAAAAACTTTCCCAGAAACAAAAATTGAGAGAATTTGCTTCCACTGGACCTGTCTTTCAAGAAATTTTAAAAAGAAGTTTGTCAAAAAAGTAAAATTATATAGGTCAGAAACCCAGATTTACATAAAGAAAGAAAACAATTAGAAAAAGAATAAGTAAAAGTAAAATAAAAATCTGCAGGATTCAGGGCTTCTGGGTGGCTCAGTGGATGAAGCCTCTGCCTTTGGCTCCGGTCATGATCTCAGGGTCCTGGGATCGAGCCCTGCATCGAGCTCTCTGCTCAGCAGGGAATCTGCTTCCCCCTCTCCCTCCCTTTGCACGTGTTCATTCACTCTCTCTCAAATAAATAAAATCTTAAAAAAAAACCCAAAAGGCTTGGGTTCTAACTCCGTTGTCTTAGGGAGGTGATTTATTTTTCTTCTAACATTTTTCTTATTCTTAATTGATCTAACAGATTAAAGTTTGTTGCAAATAATAATGCCAAAAATATTTTTAATTACACACACACATATATACACACACATTTGTATATGTATTACATACTATATATGTGTGCTTTTGAATAAGTATAATGAATGCAAGTAGTAATACAAGAGCCAAGAGAGAAAGTATAATTATTTTATTTTATTTTTTTAAAGATTTTATTTATTTATTCAACAGAGAGAGATCAGAAGTAGGCAGAGAGGCAGGCAGATAGAAAGGGGGAAACAGGCTCCCCGTTGTCCAGAGAGCTCGATGCGGGGCTCAATTCTGGGACCCTGAGGTCATGACCTGAGCCAAAAGCAGAGGCTTAACCCACTAAGCCACCCATGCACCCCCAAAGTATGATTATTTTGTTGTTATAAGGTACTTGAACTGCTTGAGAAATGATACAGTATAATTTGAAAGTGAACTTGGAGTAGTTGTAAATGTACACTGAAAATTCTGGAGAACCACTAAGAAAAGTAAGATAAAATATATAATAAATATATAAAAATATGTAAAAGTAAGATAAAATAAATATATAAGGTAAATATATAAAAAGTAAGATAAATATATATGTAATATATATACACACATACATATACATAACAGATGTATCTCAAATATATATATTTATATATACATTTACTTATATATGTCAGTAAAAGTAAACACACACACACACACACACACATACACTGAGAGGAGTTACATCAACACACACACACACTGAAAGGATGGCAAAATAGAAGGCTCTGGACTTTACCTTCTCCCACAACATACTGATTCAACAGCTATATAAGCATCAATTCCCTTTGTGAGAAATCAAAAAGCTGGTTGAGAGATTCCTGCACACTGAGGAAGTGAGAAGCTACCTACATCAAAACTGGTAGGAATCACTGAAACTTGCTTTTGCTATTAACCTTGGATCTTACACAGTACCATAAAATTGGTAGGGAATCCCCAGCTCCCAGCCTCTACCTTAGAATCCAAGCAGGGGCGCCTGGGTGGCTCAGTGGGTTGGAGCCTCTGCCTTCGGCTCGGGTCATGATCCCAGGATACTGGGATCGAGCCCCGCATCGGGCTCTCTGCTCGGCGGGGAGCCTGCTTCCCCCTCTCACTCTCTGCCTACTTGTTCTCTCTCTCTCTGTGTCAAAAAAAAAAAAAAAAATTAGAATCCAAGCATTTGGAACACACATTTCATAACCTGACTTTTCCAGAGTCTGCCTAAGACTGGCTAATAACTTGCCTGTCCCTCAAAGCTGGCAGGCCTGGAATTCTAGTCCCTGGAGGACTATAGGTAACAACATGGCAGTTTTGAACAGCCATGTGTATGCTCTTCCTTCTGGCTTAGGACAAAGTGAGCTGCTGATAGAGCCCAGCTCCTAGCTCTTCCATGGAAGGAGACTGCACATCTAGCACCTCAAAGTCTCTGGCTGCTCCAGAGAAGCAGGTCTGGATTCCAGTTCTCCTGTATCTGGGTGGTAGTGATACTGGCATTCACTAGCTTCCTGGGGGCTTTAGAAAAAACCAAAACAAAACAACAACAACAAAACAATAGTTTTGAACAGGTGTGTAGATACTTTCTGTGACTCCTCTCCTGGCTTATTCCAGCAACAAACCAAACTTCAAGGTTCTCTCTGGAAGAAGTTGGACCACACCCAGCCTCCCAATTTTTATAGCTGCTACCGCAGATTCTGACTTATGGTTTTCCTCTGAGAATTGATGCAACCAGACATCCATTAGTCTCCTGGAGGCTAGAGACAGCAAACAACAGTTTGAGAGAGCATGAGGTCTGAGTAAGCCTGGAGACATTTGCAACACTTCTTCTTGGCTTAATGCAGTGGTATTGGGAAATAAACTCCAGCTCTCAGATTCTTTTTGAGGAGAGAAGAATTGATATCTACAACTAGGGAATGCCAATTTTCCAACTGCTATTCAGGGACTGGCCTCTAGCTTATCTGTCTTGGGGGACCAGAACTGGAAAAATATATATTACTGGGGCTACTAAGAACCAAAAAAAAGGTAGTTTGGAGGAGCAGAGAGATTTGAGAGATATACCTGGAATCTGACAGACATACTTTGTGATGGCCTTTTCAGGCACAAGACTAGCCTAAGCAGGAGGGGAGAACTTACTCTTATCTAACTCATAGACACCAACATAGAGAATTAAGTAAAATGAAGAAATAGGCAAATATGTTCCAAATAAAAGAATAAGATAAATGTCTAGAAATCAACCATAAAGAAATGGAGATATATGATTTACCTAATAAAGACTCCAAAATCATGACCCTAAAGATGTTCTTTGAGATCAGGAGGGAAATGCATAAACAAAGGGAGAATTTCATAAAGCTATAGTAAAATATATATATGCATATATATATATATATATAATAGAAATTGTATAGTTGAAGAATACAGTGACTGAATTTAAAAATTCAGGAGAAGAGTTCAATAGCAGATTAGATCAAGTAGAAGAATGTATAAGCAAATTTGAAGTCAAATGACTGGAAATCTGTAAGCCACAGAAGCACAAAAAATGAGAAAGATACTTAAAGATACTTTAAGAGACTTATGAGACACTATCAAGTAGATCTTAATACCCATTAAGTAAGCAACATGGGAGTCCCAGAAGGAAAAGAGAGAGAAAGAGAAAGGCAGAAAACTTATTCAAAAAAATAATGGCGGAAAACTTCCTAAATCTGGGTGAGGAAACAGATACCCAAATTTAGGAAGTTCAAAGAACACATACACACACACATACACACACCCCTAGATCCAGAGAGACCCATAGTGAGAAGTATTATAATAAAATTATCAAAATTCAAAAAAATGTTTTTTGAAAGCAGGAAGAGAAAAGTAACTTGTCACAGAAAAGGATATCTCCATAAGACTAACAGTAGATTTTCAGCAGAAATTTTGCAGGTCAGAAAGGAATGGGACAATGTATTCCAAGTGTTGAAAAAAAAAATACTGCCAACTGCAAATACTATATAATGCTTGGCAGAACTGTTCTTCAAAAATTAAGGAGAGATAAAGATTTTCTGAAACAAAAGCTGAGGAAATTAATCACCACTAGACTTGCCTTTTGAGAAGTGTTAAAGGGAGTCCTTCAAGTTGAAACAAAAGGAAGCTAAACAGCAGCAGGGAACTCATTGGTAATATAAATAATGTAAACAAATACAGAATATGATTATCATGGTGGTGGTGAGTAAGTCATCTTTAATTCTAGTATAAAAGTTAAAAGATACAGGGGTGCCTGGGTGGCTCAGTGGGTTAAGCCACTGCCTTCGGCTTGGGTCATGATCTCAGGGTCTTGGGATCGAGTCTCACACTGGGATCTCTGTTCAGCGGGGAGCCTGCTTCCCTCTCTCTCTCTCTACCTGCCTCTCTGCCTACTTGTGATCTCTCTCTATCAAACAGATAAATAAAATCTTTAAAAAAAAAAGTTAAAAGATACAAATTTTCAAAATAACTAAAAAATTGTGTATTGATGGATACACAATATAAGTAGATGTAGATTGTGACATTAATAACATAGAAATGTGAAGCAGGAAAGGTAAAAGTATAGTTTTTGTATGAAATTGAGGTTAAGTTGCTATTAGCCTATATTCTACTTTTATAAGATGGATGTTTTATATAAACCATAGAGTAACCACAAAGAAAATACCTACAGAAGTTTCACAAAAGAAAAACAGAAAGGAACTGAAACTTATATTACAAAAAACAACAAATCACACAGGAGATAAAAAGAGGGCAAAAGAGCTACAAGACCAGCAGAAAGCAATTAACAATTGGCAATAGTAAGTTCTTCTTTGTTGGTATTTACTTTAAATGGAAACATACTATACTTCTCAATCAAAAGGGATAGAGTGGATGAGTGGTTAAAAACTGAGATGTAACTGTATCCTGCCTATGGATGAGGAAATTAATTTCAGATTTAAGGGACGCCTGGGTGGCTCAGTTGGTTAAGCAGTTGCCTTTGGCTCAGGTCTTGATCCCAGCATTCTGGGATCGAGTCCCACATTGGGCTCCTTGCTTGGCAAGGAGCCTGCTTCTCCCTCTGCCTCTGCCTGCCACTCTGTCTGCCTGTGCTCGCTCTCTCTCTAACAAATAAATAAATAAAATATTAAAAAAAAAACTATACATTGGCTGAAAGTGAAGAGATGAAAAAAGCTATTACCTGCAAATGGTAATCAGAATAAATCAGAGGTGGCAGAGAGCGCAGCTCATAACTAGCCCTATCTGCAGAGCAAATCCAGTGGCCTCACCAGGCTGGGGAACTCAGTGCACACTCTGGCTTGATTCACATCCTCAAACAATAAGTTTTACATGCCCTGTTCTGTTCTACTGCCCAGCCAGGACAGAAAAACTAATTCACATCCCATCTACCACTGAATATAGTACTAAGTCCCAACCATTTAGTAAGCCTACCCCAGGCAAATGCACAGCCCATCCCGTGGCCTCACTTCTGTAGAGAACAAAGCCAGTAGTCATACTCAACTGTTCTCAGCCAGTGGCACATCACCTTCTTCATCTTCGGAGTTCAAAAACTCAACTCATCAGAAAAAAAAAAAAAAAAGACCATAGTACCTTAAAGAACCAGAGAAGAAGAACAAATTGAGCCCAAAGTTAGCAAGAGAAAGGAAATACTAAACATTTGAGCAGAAATTAATAGGACAAAGAACAGAAAAGCAGTAGACAAGTTTAGCCAAACTTTGATGGTTCTTTGACAAGATAAACAAAACTGACAAACACTTAGCTAGACTAAACAAGGAAAAAGATAAAGCACCTAAGTCAACAAAATTATAAATGAAAAGACATTACAGCGGACACCTCAGAAATTCAAAGGATTGTAGGAGACTACTATGAACAACTATATGCTAACAAACAGGACTATTCAGAAGAGATAGAAAAAAATTCTTAGAAACATACAATTTATCAAGACTGAATATGGAAGAAATAGAAAATCTGAATAGACTAATTATTAATTGAAAGACTGAATCAGTAGTAATAAAAAACAAAGCAAAACAAACAAACAAAACAAAACTTCCAAAGAAGAAAAACCAGATGGCTTCACTGGTGAAATTTACTAAACATTTAAAGAGAAATCAACACCACTCTTTCTCAAATTCTTCCAAAAGATAAAATCATTTTGAGTCCAGTATTATCTTGATACCAAATGCAGAAAAGAACAATAAAGCCACAAGACAATATCCCTTATGAATATTGGATGGGAAAAAGATGAATAAAATAATGGCAAACCAAATCCAGCAGCACATTTAAAGGATCATTTACAATGATCAAGTATCCTGGGGTACAAGGATGGTTCAACATGCAAATCAGTCAGTGTGAAACATCACATAAGTAAAGTGAAGACAAAAATCATCTGATCATCACAGTAGATGCAGGAAAAGCATTTAAGATAAAAATCTTTAATAAATTAGGTGTAGAAGGAACATATCTCAGTATAAGAAAAAGCATATACGAGAAGACTGCAGCTAATAACAAAGGTTGAAATCTTTTTCTCTGAGATTTAGAATCAGACAAAGGTCCTTATTTTCACCACTACTATTCAATATAATACTATATTATATTATATTATATGCTCTCACTATAGTGAGAGCAACTATGGAAGATAAAGAAATAAAATTTGTTAGCACTGGAAAGGAAAAAATAAAATTGTCCTTATTTATAGATGTCATGTCTTAATATATAGAAAATGATAATGACTCAATCAGAAAACTACTATCTAATTAAATAATTCAGTAAAGTTGCAGGATATAAAATGAACTTACAAAAATTAGCAGCATTTCTATACATTTTCAATGAGTTTTCTGGGAAAGAAATGCATTGATCTCATTTATAATAGAATCAAAAAATAAAATACTAGGAAATGAATTTAACTAAGGGGGTGAAAGATCTCTACTCTGAAATTATAAGACATTGATGAAAGGAATTAAATATGTGGAAAGGTATCTTGTGTTCATGTATTAAAAAGAAAAATATTATTAAAATGTTAATACTACCAAAAGCCATGCATAGATGCAATGCAATTCCTATCAAGATCTCAATAGCGTATTTTATGGAAGTAGTAGTAGTAGTAAACACTAAAATTTGTATGGATCCAAAAAAGACCACAAATAGCCATTTAAATACTGAGAAAGGGGGACAAAGCAGGAAGCATCACACTTCCTGATTTCAAACTGTACTAACAAGTTATAGTCATCAAAACGGTGGTACTGGCATTAAAAAGAAAAAAGACAAATAGAACAATGGAAGAGAATTAAGTGCCCACAAATAAACCCAATCATATGTGATCAACCAATATTTGACAAGGGAATCCAGAACACTGACAACACCAAGTGCTGATGAGGATATAAAGCAAGAGGAACTTTTAGTTATCGCTGGCATGATTGAAAAATTATAAAACCAATTTGGAGGACAGTTTGGAGGACATTACTTTCTCACAGACTAAACATACTCTTACCATATGATCCAGTAATTGCATTACCTAGTATTTACCTAAAGGAGGTGAAAATATATGTCTACATAAAATCCTGTATGTGGATGTTTATAGTAGCTTTATTCACAATTGCCAAAACTTGGAAGCAACTGAGATGTTGTTAAGTAGGTGAATGGATGAATAAACTGAGATATATGCAGATAATAAAATATTACTCATCATTTTAAAAAATTAGCTATCAGACCATGAAAAGACACAGAAGTTTAAATGCATATTACTGAGTAAAAGAAGCTGATATGAAAAAAAAAAAAAGCCAATCTGAAAAGGCTACATAGTGTACGATTCCAACTACATAACATTCCTTAAGGTGCTAAAATATAGACAGTAAAAAGATCAGTGGTTGCCACGGGTTGGGGGAAGGGGAAGGATTCAGAGGCAGAATGTAGAAGATTTCTAGGTACATTTCTACTGCCTGGCACTACAATATGGATACATGTCATTATATGTTGTCCAAATCCTAGAACATACAACACCAAGAGTTAACCCTAATGTAAACTACTGACTTTGGATGATAATTGTAGCAAATGTATGGCTCTGGTGGGAGGTGCTGGTAATGCATAAGGCAATGTGTGGAAAATTTCTGTACTTTCAGCTGACTTTCATTGTTTACCTAAAACCGCTCTAAAAATAGTCTACAAAAATTAAAAGCAAACTGTCAATTATTTTAAAGTAAAAGGTTAAAGGACCATGAATTAAATAAAATTGAATTTCAAGGTAAGGAGGGAATGATTAAAAAATGAACTGGCTTTCTAAATGATATTTACTTATATTTTCCAATTTTCACAAAAGTAAATATATAAAAGGTCAATAATCTGTTATTTATTATTTAGTATTTAGAATAGCTGAAATTCAAATGGGAAATTTTTAAAAGATTGACTTAGGAAAAAGTATTCATTCACTTAATGTTGATTCTAAGGGAAAAAAATTAAAAGATTCTACTGTTATTTACAAAACACTAAATGTATAATTTATTTCCCTGATTTTAATATAATGCATTTTTTATTTGCATGATAGATATATATTTATTTATATGATATGTATATATATACCTTTTAAAGGTTTATTTATTTATTTTTTGAGAGAGAGAAAGTGGTGGGGATAATCTTAAACAGGCTCCCCACGGAGCATGGAGCCCTATGTGGGGCTCCATCTCATGATCCTGAGATCCTGACCTGAGCAGAAATCAAGAGTCAGATGCTTAACTAACTGAGTCATAGAGGTGCCCCTGAAATTCATATCTTTATTGTTAATTTTATTAACAATTCTTCAAATAACTTAAATATAAATTTTGGCCTAGACTGTAAATGATGGTAAGGAATGAGTCAGTAGAGATAATGCCATATTAAAGAAGATTTAAGAAGGATGGGACCTCACAGTTAGGTGGAGTGATTAGCATCAGACAGAAACATGGACTGTGTGTTCTTTAACAATAGACAAATGGCGGAATATGAAGCTGAAAGTGCTGGTAGTTGAGTAGTTGTGGACAAGTGGCCTACGGAAGTTCTCATACAATTACTTTAATTTCTCAATAGGAAATATGTCATTGCAATTGAGGAGAGAGAAGAAAGCATAAAATAAATGTGTAAGGCAGAGAGAGAAAATAGATTAAGTATTTATAGCATGATAATTAAGGTTGATCATCAGTTTAGTGCAAAACTTCCTTAGTTTCTAATATTGTATTAATGACTACAGACTTTGCTCTAAGCCAATGTCTAGCTGCATGGTACGTTTTATGTCATCACATCATTATATATTAAACACACACATGCACACACTAGTAGAGGAACATAAGCTTTCTTTTGGTTAGTTTTTATATTGACTTTTTCTTTACCTTAAATTTACTTTCATTTAAACTTCCATCTTTATATATTTTTTTAAATTTTTAAATTTAAAAATTTTTATTAATTTTTTAAATTTTCATTTTATTTTTTCAGTGTTCTGAGATTCATTGTTTATGCACCACACCCAGTGCTCCACACAGTATGTGCCCTCCATAATACCCACCACCAGGGAGGTATTTAAATTGTGTCTTTTGTAAGCAGTGTATAGTCACTTTTAATCCAGATGACTGTCCTATTTTAATTAAAATATTTAGGTATATTCACTTAATATAATTAGTGATATATTTGGTTTTTTTCCTCCTATCTTTTGTTTCCTATTCAAACTACTTGTCTTGTGTTTCTTCTTTTTTCCTTCCTTCAAGTGGAGTAACATAAGACTTTTTTATGCAACATTTTCTTTCCAGTAGCTTGTTAACTATGTGTTTTTAATGTATTAATTTTTTTCTATTTTTTAACATAAAATAGATAGCCTTGTTTGAAAATTCCAATAGCTAGACTGTCTTTGAAACTGGTTTTCTAAAATATTTTGTGCTTTTTTAAAATTCATTTAATCTTATTTCTCAGAATGATTTGTAATTTTTCACTAAATGCTATATACTGCCTTAGGAAAATGGTAGATTAATAAGTTGTTTTCTTACAACAGATAACAAACAGATAAGATGGGTTAATTACCACAATCCAGACAGAGTGAGCTGACACAAAATTTTGTAGGGCTGGCTTTGACACCCTCAAATTTCCTCCCATTCCTAGGGTTTATCCTCCTCAGGTATTCTGGGGGATTAGGTGATCCCTGGATTCTGGTTTTCAAGAGAGATGAGTTGGATCCTGAACACTAATCCTTGTTTTCTTTGATCTTAAGGATATCAGGATTTTTGTTTGGCTTTTTGCTCAGTCTTCTGTTCTGAGTTGCTTTGGAATTTGAAAAGTGACTTGGGAAAGGGATTGTGAGTTTATAGTATTGAACTTAGAGTTCTCTGAACTTTGATTCTTACTAGAATCCTGTCCCTTTGGATTTCTTCCCTGCCCCCCACCCCCAGTCCCTCTTGTTCTGCAAGAGTGTAAAAAAAAAAAAAATCAGGTTTCTTTCTTTTTATTTTTCTTTTTTCTTTTCTTTTCTTTCTTTCTTTCTTTTTTTTTTTTTGTACTTATTTTCTGTGTAGATCTCAGTCTTTTTTGTAGATCTCAGTTTCATTTTTGTCTTGGTTTAGGGGGTTTGGGGGACTTTTTTGTTTTTGTATTTGTTTGGCTGTAGACCTAGAATTGGCAAATGGCCTCGCCTGAGGGAAAGTTGGCTTACATATCCAGGAGGTTCCCCTTTGTCTGGATTTTTTTCCTTTAAGTCTTGGTTGCTTCAGTATCTCTCTAATGCTTTCAAACAGTTTTTTTTTTCTCTCTGTATTTTCTCTCTTGATTTTTAAGTTTCTTTCAACAGGATTATTGGACTGCTGTGACTAAAAATGAACATGAGTATTCTGATTCTGGAGGTTCCTAGATGGACTATAGTCCTGTGAAAAAGCAATATGATTTCCCTCACTCACTCCCAGAGACTGATTATTGAGACAACCATCTGTCAATACAAACACACAGTATGCTTCTAGTCACCATGGTTTTAAATAAATCCATCCCTTAAAACTGCTATGAGATTAGCTAGATTTGGAGACTTCTGCAATCTCTATCCTGTAAGTCATAAACGGGACTAGGGGAGTGAGGCAGGATGAGTCCATGAGATATTTGATCCTTTTTATTTGATATTAAAATTACCTGGAAAACAAATTTGACCGTTATTTGCACAACTGGGTTTCTCCAACAAGCTTGATGAAGGACTACTAATGAGGCCCTGTGTATACTTTCTACTGACCTTTAAAAATCTACCTCAGGGGCACCTGGGTGTCTCAGTGGGTTAAAGCCTCTGCCTTTGGCTCAGGTCATGATCCTAGGGTCCTGGGATTCTCTCTGCTCAGCAGGGAGCATGCTTCCCCCTCTCTCTCTGCCTGCCTCTCTGCCTACTTGTGATTTCTGTCTGTCAAATAAATAAAATCTTAAAAAAAAAAACAACTACCTCAAAAATTCTACTTACATTCTTGGCATCGGTGCTACTTCACTAGCAATATGTGGTCATTCAAATTAAAAGAAATAGCAGAAGCTGATGTAGCCACTCTGGAAAATAGTATGGAGTTTCCTCAAAAGTTGAAAATAGAGCCACCCTACCACCCAGTAATCACACTACTGGGTATTTACCCTAAAGATACAAGTGTAGTGATCGAAGGGGCACGTGCACCTGAATGTTCATAGCAGCAATGTCCACAATAGCCAAACTATGGAAAGAACCTAGATGTCCATCAACAGATGAATGGCTAAAGAAGATGTGGTATATATATATATATATATAATGGAATACTATGCAGCCATCAAAAGAAATGGAATCTTGCCTTTTGTAATGACGTGGATGGAATTATGCTATGTGAAATAAGTCAATCAGAGAAAGACAATTATCATATGATCTCTCTGATATGAGGAATTTGAGAGGCAGGGTGGAGGCTTTGGGTGGTAGGGAAGGAAAAAAATGGAATAAAATGGGATCAGGAGGGAGACAAACCATAAGAGACTCTTAATCTCAGGAAACAAACTGAGGGTTGATTGCTGGGAGGGAGTGAGGGATAAGGTGGCTGGGGGATGGACATTGGGTAGGGTATGTGCTATGATGAGTGCTGTGAATTGTGTAAGACTGAAGAATCACAGACCTATACTCCTGAAGCAAATAATACATTATATGTTAATTTAAAAAATAAAAAGGAAAAGAAACAGCAGAGAAGGGATACTCACTATATGACCCATGGCCCACTTGACAATATCACAGAAACAACACAATGGATTCAGCAAGAGGAGCCATAGCAAAGTTAAGAACGAAATAGATGATTTATTGATATATACATTTGTTCCTAAGTCCGAACTTTCCAGATTATTTTTGTTAGAGTATGGCTGTACCTATGATGATTTATGTGACTAATGAAAATAACTGAAGTGTATAATATTATAAGCATTCTCTTGTTTCACATGTATACACACATGACCATAAAATAAAGAATTGCGATTAATTTATGGAAATTCAATGGTATGAAAGTGAGTTACTAAATTCAACCATTAGATGAAACAGACAAAAAACAGATTTAGGACAGTTGACAATATTGAGTATTATCTAACTCCTTTGCTCCTAGAAAGTAGCAAAGGTAGAGAAATCCTGACCTTTCTGTGTTTTGACAAATGACTAACCTCAAAGGACCACCATATATTCTCAGATATAACCTGCTCCATTCTTCCTGAAGACTTACTTCTTTACCTGACCTTATAAAAGCCAAGATCCTCTTCCTTTTCTCTGAAATGTTCTTCACTAAAGAACATTTCTGTATTACAACAGCCACCTCCTTAACTGTCTGGCATACTTTTTTTTTTTTTTTTGGATAACAGAAAAGAGAAGACTATAAGGAAAATATAATTTGTATCCTTGGAGAGTATTATCCTATATAATAAATAAGCATGATGGGGAGACACACCAAAAGAGACTATTAATGTCATAAAACAAACTGAGGGGGGTGGGGGGAGGGATGTTGGGAGACGGTGGTGGGGTTACATTATATGTTTATATAAAAATTTAAAAAATTAAAAAAATAAATAAGAATGATGTTATTCAAAGAAGCAACTTAAATTATTTTAAAAAAATTGCAAGTAAATTCCAAGAGAATACAATTTAAAGCAGGATTTACACTGGTGATGTATTAGTGATCTGGGTGATTGAGCTGAAAGACTTTCAAGAACATGGAATAAAAAGAAAAAGAGATTAAAACTTGTGAAAAGTGAGGTAAGTGACATGGAGCATTTATCACAGTTTCCCTGTCTACTTAATAGGAGTGCTGTAGGAAAAGCCAGAAGAATGGAAAAAAGGTAAAAATCAAAGAATTGATTGTTGACATATTTCGAGACCTGAGGAGACAAAGGCTTTCAGATAGAAGGGATTACCAGGTGCCAAGGCAATATATTTTGAGAGAATAAAAGATTCATATCTAGAGCTAACCTCATAAAAATTTCTATGCTCCAAGAGAAAATCCTAAAGCTTTTCAGAGTGGAAAATCTTGAAGAGGTTACTTAAAACATAACAAGACACAGAATTAGCATCAACTATTTTAATGCATAATGTCATCAAATAATAATGGTAGTTAGCATATTTAGCACAGGCTTTGCTCTAGTTTTTTGAAACTGTTTCCTCTTTTAATCTTCCTATCAACCTGATGAGGTAGGTACTTATTATAACCCTCATTTTTCAGAGAAGGAAGTGAAGACACAAAAATATTAAGTAAGTTGCCCAAGGTCACACAGCTGGTAAGCAGTATATAGAGATTCAAACACAGCCTGGCTCTGTCCAGAGCCCATGCTTTTGTCTGGCTTGAGGGAAATGCATGTAGAGCAAACTATTATCCAAATGTGAGAGAAAAAAAAAAATATTTTTAGGCATTCCAAAACTGAGACATCTTGCCTCATGAAATCACTTAGGAAGAGAATATAGACTTAGAGAAAATGTCCAAGGGCTATGCTCTGGGCATGCTGGTATTTAGAGGTTAGGCCAAGGAGATCAAAGAAAATGGGGCCAGAATCAAGAGCAGAGTTCCAGGCACTAAGAAAATGTTCCATGGGAAGGGGGTGGATATCGATACTGAAGACAGCTATCACGTTGAATGCAAAAGATTAAAGTATAACCCATGGATTTGGTAATATGGTGATCACTGGAGAAGCTGGTAGAGACAAAAATCTGACTGGGACAAATTCATGAAGGGAGGGGAAGGAAAGCTGTAGGGACAGGAGATACAAACCCTTCCTGATTGCATGTCTGCCCATGACCATTGGCCCTTCTATAGCATAGAGAGAGCCACGTCCAACTTGATGAAAAATCTAAACTTAAATTACAGGATTAAAAATACTGGATAAGGATATGTCGGACCATATTTATATTTTACAGTGAGACCTACTTATCAAGGCATGAAACAGAATTTGTTCCACAGAAAATTTGAGAATACTTGCAAGCTAAGGTTAAAAATTAACAACAGACTGGTGAAAGTATTTGGCATCAGTAAAGAAGGCAAAAGATTTCTGTTTTCAACAAAAGGCAAACAAGTAAATATAAAAACCTTTAAATATTTTGAAAACACAATTTAAAGATGATGAAATAAAAATAAGTATTAAGAACATAAAAAATAAAAAAAATCTTACATACAAGAAAATATGGGAATGCAAATTAATAAAGCTGGATACTATTTTCGACCTTTGTTGGAGCAAAAGAAGATAATTTTAAATATGCTAAGTTGGTGATGTGTGAAAAAAGTTGTTCCTATACACTGTAGGTGGGAATGTGGATTGATCCAAACTCTTTAGAACCAATTTGGAATTCCGTCAAAATTTAACTGATAGCTTAAATTTCAGGATTTAGTCCCATGTACCTCATAATCCCTGTGTAAAATTAAATGTGTACAGAAATATTTGTTGAAATATTATTTGCAATAGGAAAAAAAAAACCCTTGAAAATAAATACCAATCCATGGTGGCACTGTTAAATGCATTATAGAGCGTTCATGCTCTGGAATGTTGTACAACTTTAAAGAGAAATGATGTGAATTACTTTGGTAACATGAAATGACTTCCAAGCAAATGTTAAGTATGAAAAAGCAAGCTGTGGTATGATTTATTGACCAAATTTGATTTTTTAAAAAAGCTATCACTAACCCACTCATGATACATAAAAGAAAGAATGTCTATAATCTACATGAAAAATGTAAACTGTAGTAACCTCTGAGGGGTGGGTTTAGGGGGTAGGGAAAGAAACTGTACTGTCATTACCTTATTTTACTCGAAGTTTCATCAAATCACTTGAACTTTTTTATTTTTTTAAAGATTTTTATTTATTTATTTGGCAGAGAGAGAGAGAGAGAGTGCACAAGCAGGGGGAGCAGCAGAGGGAGAAGCAGATTGTCCACTGAGCAGGGAGCCGGATGCAGGACTCAATCCCAGGAACTGAGTGTCATGACCTGAGTCGAAGGCCATCACTTAACCTACTGAGCCACTCAGGCGTCCCTCACTTGAACTTTGTAATGAGTGATTTTGTTTTTTTAATTTCTAAAGGTAGGAAGTATTTTATTTATTTTAAAAGGAAGAATAAAAGAAACATAATAATTATTATATTCTCCACACTACAACGTACACCAAAACCACTTCTACATGGATAAAAGATAAGGAGGGAGACCTAAAAGATCTAAACTGTTTATCAAAGTTGGAAGGATTACTATAGGACTAAAACGATGGGAAAAACAAATCAGTAAGCAGAGTATTAGCATTTTAATACATACATTTGCATAAAGTATGCATGCATAATTTAATATATGTATAGGAAATCAGACACATAGAAAAATGTGTTAAAGATGGCTATTTCTTTTTTTTTTTTAAGATTTTATTTATTTATTAGTTAGAGAGAGAGCAAGCAAGCACAGGCAGACAGAGAGGCAGGCAGAGGCAGAGGGAGAAGCAGGCTCCCTGCTGAGCAAGGAGCCCGATGTGGGACTCGATCCCAGGACGCTGGGATCATGACCTGAGCCGAAGGCAGCCGCTTAACCAACTGAGCCACCCAGGCGTCCCAAAGATGGCTATTTCTTGAATGACAACATTTTCTACTTTTCCATATTTCTGTAAACTTTCTCTGTTTTTCCCCTCCAAGGAGCAGTGATTTTGTTTTATAACAAAGTAGAGCGTTGTATCGAGCATTTTTCATATGACTGCTATCGAACATCTTGCAACCTGGTGATGGACAATAGTTTGTACATTGGGAAGTGTGTCTTGGTCAGCCTGACTGACAGCAGAACGGAAGGAATGGACCGGTCTTGCCTCTTGTATTTTTATACAAGGTTTGCTCATGCATTAAAAGATATAATAATGAGAATTTGAACCAGGAGATTAGATATTCATTATTTGTATTCTCTGTTTTTAGCTGCTTGAGAACATAAACTGGGTACTGAACGGAGGCGGGGAGATCTACTTCATACAGTCATTCAGTGCTTTTTTAGACTCTGCACACTTTTCCCTTAAATCCCTTGGCTCTTGTGTCTTGGACCTGCAGAGACCAGGTCACCACAAACCCGCATGGATTACAAGCACTGTGTCTGATGAGTCTGTTTGGGAACCCCCAGTCAAATGGAAGGAAAGCTGGCTCTGAGTTGTTGTATCCCCATTTCTCCTGACCACAATCCCGTCCTTCAGTAAGAAATAGGGGCACTTGGTCTCTCCTGCTGGGCACAGTCTGTGGCTTGGGGTGGACACAGAGTTTAGACAGTAACAAATTACAGTTCTAATCAGAACTGCAGTGTTTGTTATGGGCTGATTGTGTTTGCCCAAATTCATCTGTGGAAGCCCGAACACCCAGAAGTTCAGAATGTGACTGTATTTGGATATAGGGCCTTTGAGAGGTACTTAAGTTAAAATGAGGCTTTTAGGGTGGCACCTACTCCATCTGACTGGTGTTGTCATCAAAAGAGGAGATTAGGGCACAAGGAGGGACACCGGGAGCATTCTTGCACACGTATGAGACCATGTGAGCACGCAGCAGGAAGGTGGCCACAGGCAAGCCAAGGGGAGAGGCCTCAGGAGAAACCCAGTGTGATCCATTCCTTGAGCTTAGACTTTCAGTGTCCAGAACTGTGAGAAAATAAATTTCGATTTAAGCCATCCATTCCGTGCCATTTTGTTACAGCATGGCTAGTAACCTAATAAGTCCAAGGTGCTCTTAGAAAGTATAACGGCAAGGACTGCTTTCCACAGGGAGAGGCTGTTAAGCCTCAGTAATGAGTGACGGTCCGCGGTCCTGTAGGTGCCATCCAGATAGAAGAAACCCTAGGAGGGATGGCGAGAAATTTAAGGAATTTAAACAGGCAGTTCATATGGTTTTATCAGAGTTTTCAGGAAATAAACCTAGCTGCAGTGTGGAAATCAGTGAGAAGCTTGGGTGGACAGAGGAGACTGAGCAGAAGGCTCTGGTGTGTGAGGGCAAAACAGGAAAGGGGAGCTGTTCCCAAACACCAGAGCATAGGGTGGTCAGCTGATCATGGGAGGGGAACCCTAAGCTGCAGCTTCTGAAGCTTAAGGAGGGAATGGGAGTTCAAGAAATGGACACAATTTTTCTAGGCAGCTTCTTTGAGAAGTTTGGCTGGGCAGCCTGGAAGGCGTTTGAATGGGAACCCCTGGACCTTTGGAGAGATGCATTCGTAGATGCCTCTAATTGTGCACAGTGATTCTGTGTGAGGAAACAGAAGCAACAACACCTGGAACTTGGAAAATGCAGATTTGCGGCCCCCTCTCCTCCACCTACTGAATCAGAAACTTTGGGGGCAGGGCTTGGAGAACCACTGCTTTTGGGATATTATGTATTTATTTATTTATTTAGGAATATTATTTAAAGCATATGGAGATGAACTATAAACACAGAAAGCTCTTCTAATTGATGGAGTTTATTTTTTAAAATTTTTTAGTTCATTTTTAATTCTTTTTAGGTCTTTTTAATTCTTTAGTTCATTTTTTTAATTTTTAATTTTTAATTCTTTTAGTTCATCTATTGCTGTCCAGCGAAGGGAGACATGCCTGTGTGAACATGCACGGCCTCCCAGACCAGAAGTAATGAGGAGTGACTCCAGGAAATACGGAAGGCCTAGCCCGACTATCCCGGGCAGGCTTCGTGATGTTGCTGTCTTTAGTTCTGTGTTCAAAGATGTTTAAAGTTTTTGGTGTGTCTGTTCCTCTCTACCAACTCCCCTACCCCCACCCCATATTGACTTCATCTAACATTTATTTTGTGGACTCCATTTCTTTGAGGACATATTTTAGTTTTCATAACCTCTCTCTCTTTGTATATACAGTGCTTTTCCTAAGCTAGCCGACTTGAATGATTGCGAAGGAGGACGGGAAGGTGCAGGCTCTGTGTATCAATCATGCCCAGGGCTTAGCTCTCGACTGGGGGGCAATACAATAATATGATCATATTATCACAACGACTGCATTGGAGCTTCATTCACTCTTTTAAACCCTACTCAGCTTTTTGACTGTGAACTTGACCTCCTTTAGCTTTGTAGGTTTCATGTGCAGAAACCTCTTCCGTTATTTTCCTCTTTAGTAAGAACTATAACATAACCATAATCTTTTCCTTGTGTATTCAAAATACTCTGCCTGAAAGCGTACTTAAATTCTAGAAAGATTTATACTAATTTAAATCACAATGGCACCATCTTCCCTGCTTGTCATTATCTTTCCTAGGCTTTTGTCACTTCCATGGCAACACATACTGTATTTTACTTTGTGTTTAAAAATTATTTATGCGGAGCGATAAACTAGTTTTTATGAATATTCAACAATGCCTTCCAAGTGGTGAAATGTTCTGAGCCTCTCTTAAACCCTTCCCACACACAACTTCTAAATTAATCCTTTGAAGTACGGCTCTCGTCATATTACTCCCCTGCTCAAAAGCACCCAGTGACCCCCACTGTTTACCAAGTAAAGCCCACCTTCCTTAGTCTGGTTTCTGCCTCTTTGATAATCTTATCTTGACATGCTTTTGCAGCCTTACACGTAGCCTGCTAGCATATGTATGAGAGTGCTTTGCCTACAAACAGCAGAACAAAGACATTATTATATCATAGAAAAGCAAATATAAGGTAAGGGGTAATGGTTGTTTGATTAACTCTCAGTATTATTCTGGTTCCCATTCACCTTCTCTAATAATTCTCCTGCTATTCCCTAAGAATGTTGGCATGGCTGTTTCCATTCAAATTTTCATGTGCACAAACAGGCAGAAGACAGAAATGTCCTATCTTCTGTCTGTTATCATGAATGAGAAAAACCTTCCTGGAATCTTACAGCAGATGTTCTTTTATATCCGTTGGGCAGAGTTTGGTTCATCCCATGTTAAAAATCACATACCTGGTAAGGGCAACGAGACCATAACTGGCCTAAGCTGATGATTACGCTGCTCCTGGCTCTGTGGAGGATTCCAGTTTCCCATGGAAGACATCGCTGCTCAGGGACGCCTGGGTGGCTCAGTTGGTTAAGCGGCTGCCTTCGGCTCAGGTCATGATCCCAGCGTCCTGGGATCGAGTCCCACATCGGGCTCCTTGCTTGGCAGGGAGCCTGCTTCTCCCTCTGCCTCTGCCTGCCTCTCTGTCTGCCTGTGCTCGCGCTCTCTCTCTCTCTCTAACAAATAAATAAAATCTTAAAAAAAAAAAAAAAAGACATCGCTGCTCAGAGGATGAAGAAAATTGGGTTCATTTGCTGAAGAAAGGAAGAAATGACTATTAAAAGACAATGGCGGGGCGCCTGGGTGGCTCAGTGGGTTAAGCCGCTGCCTTCGGCTCAGGTCATGATCTCAGGGTCCTGAGATCGAGTCCCGCATCGGGCTCTCTGCTCAGCAGGGAGCCTGCTTCCCTCTCTCTCTCTGCCTGCCTCTCTGCCTACTTGTGATCTCTCTCTGTCAAATAAATAAATAAAATCTTTAAAAAAAAAAAAGACAATGGCTATTAAGTTGATGTCTTCCACATCAACTAAGCTGTTTATTTTTAAATTAAGACTCAGAATCAAGTATTTTTTGTTACTACAATTACTTGCATAGCCTGCAGTGACATCCCTGGATAAGCTTTTATAACATATACTGGGTTTCTTTCTTAAATCAGGTTCATTTACTAGGCCCTGAGATATCTGAGTCCACGTATCTCCACTTAGAAGTCCTTGGCCTCCCTTTGGTTGCTATCAAAACTTCCATCGTGCTTAGCGAAATAAGTCAACCGGAGAAAGACAATTATCATATGATCTCCCTGATATGAGAAAGTGGAGATGCAACGGGGGTGGGGGTTAAGGGGGTAGGAAAAGAATAAATGAAACAAGATGGGATAGGGAGGGAGATAAACCAGAAGAGACTCTTAACTGAGGGAGGCAGGGGGGAGGGGTGTTGAGAGAGGGTGGTGGGGTTACATTATATGTTTATAAAAAAACAAAACAAAACACCAAACTTCCTTATAGCCTCTATCTTCCGTACCACTTCTCTAAGATAAAAACTGAGTATTTACCCTAGAGATACAGATGTAGTGAAGTGATCTGGAGGGGCACATGCACCCGAATGTTTACAGCAGCAATGTCCACAGTAGCCAAGCCAAACTATGGAAAGAACCTAGCTGTCCATCAGCAGATGAATGGATAAAGAAGATGTGGTATGTGTGTGTGTGTGTGTGTGTGTGTGCGCACACACACACACACAGTAATACAAAACCCCCAAATCCTGCCAATTTGCAATGATATAGATGGAACCAGAGGGTATGATGCTGAGTGAAATAAGTCAATCAGAGAAAGACAATTATCACATGATCTCTCTGATATGAGGAATTTGAGGGGCAGGGCGTGGGCTTGTGGAGGGGGAAGGGAGGGAAAAAATGAAACAAGGTGGGACTGGGAAGGGACACAAACCATGAGACTCTTAATCTCACAAAACAAACTGAGACTTTTTTGGGGGGATGGAGGGGAGGGATGGGCGGTCTGGGTTATGGACATTGGGGAGGGTATATGCTATGGCGAGTGCTGTGAATTGTGTAAGACTGATGAATCACAGACCTGCACCCTTGGGGCAAATAATACATTATATGTTAATAAAAAAAGCTTATTTATGAGTTTATGTATGGCTCATCATCCCTAAAATGATCTTCATCTGGGTGCTTTCCAGTGAGCAATGGGCACTCATGCAGTCATATGAGGGACCAGTACCATTCCTACACTACTGGAGGCTTTAAAATCAGTGAACAGCCCAAAAGTCCACACCACTTATTATTTAATAATTCTTAGATATAACCAGTTATGTCACTTTCCTATATCATTGTCTATACGATTCCCTTGTCCTGAATTGCAATTGTTTCCAATCCCCCTCCCTAAATCCAAGTGTGTATTTATTTTATCTAGTTTGTCAAATAATATTTTCATTTATCAAGGTTTAATATGATAAAAATAACATGTGCAATGGTGTTGGATTATTTTAGTTATAAAATAAATAAAAACATAGGTAAAGCAAACTTCAAAGAAATGAAATACGTTAATTATGACTACATTCTTAAAGACAGGCATTTATCTTTAGAGATATATATATTCTTTCATATATAGAGATAGATAGATAGATATTATTTGATATTAATTTTATTAATGCTTTAATGAAAGAAAATAAGCAAGTTTTTACATATTAAACAAATAACCCTTGAATTATTATTTTTTTATTATTTTTAAAAAGATTTTACTTATTTATTTGAGAGAGAGAGAGAGCACGAGTAGGGTGAGGGACAAGGGAGAAGCAGACTCCCCACTGAGCAACTGAGTCACCCAAGTGCCCCAACCCTTGAATCATTTTTAATGAATACATCTGTGCAGTGTTTTTTGTTTGTTTGTTTTAAGATGTAAGATTATTGGTCATGTATCCATCCAACACAGAGAATCGCTCACATAGAGGAAATGTGATACCAGCCAAATAAACTCCTTGCATTATTTACAGAAAGCATTCATTATTTATTCACCAGTTTAATTGATTTCAACTTTACACAGAAATGAAACACAGGGATTTTTGCAATAGGTTTAGGGCATGAAGTATTTAATTTCATGAGTAATATAATGAACAATTTTTTCCCTTATTATTCTATCTTCAGTAAGCATAGCTTGAGAACTTGTATATTAACTCTGTCAATGTTTGTATTTGAAATGCCACATAAACCCCATGTAATTAAAGTTGTTATTTTATGATATTATTGAATTATTGAAATCCAAAATACTACTCTAATCTAAGACTGAATCCAATACTCTCTTTTACTGATGCCCTTTATTTTCTAAAGTAATTATATGTTGTTTGTTTACCTGTATTCTTTAGGTCAAATCTAATAAGTGGTATATTTCCTACAAACACCTTTAGCTCTGAGAAAATAGACACTATACATAACATTTTTAATGCTCTTTTTAAAAATTGATGACATTTTCAAGTAAGGAACAAGATTTATGTATTTTATATTAGTAAATTGGCAACATGTGTCAATTATTAATTTTTGTGCACATTTTGTTTTACTGGGTATTCAATAATTTATATAGAATATTATGACTTTTCTGAAAACATCATTTTAGTCAGTAATAACCTGAAGAAAGACAAAATATACTTTTATCTTCTTCCCGAAGCTTGTCTTTGTATGTCACCCGTAAACAAAAATGACCCAAATGATCATTTCTAACGATTTACAGTAAATTTACATATTTGAATTGGCCCAGGGAATTTTGGTCTGTGATGACTTTTAATCAGGGGAACTTCTGAAAAATAAATTTTATTTATAATGGCTCCCTGCCATTCTAAGAAATCTCTTGCCTTAGTTTGTACACAAAAGTGCCCCTTCAGTCTCCAGCTAACAGATCTCCACAAACTTGCTTTGACCCTGTTCATATAACATAACACAGGGAGTCATCCAGGGCAATGAACAATTTGCTCTTCTGTGAATCCGTGCAATGTTTGGAACTTGCCTGAGCTGAGAGTAAAACTGCTCGACTGACCAGATATGCACGCACACACACACACACAGACACGGGAGCACACACACACTCACACATACACACACGCACGCACACACACGCATGCACTCACACATACACACACATCTGATAAATGGAAAAAAATATCTGTGGCAAATAAACTAATGGTGTAACTTGGTAGAAGAGGAGAACAACTGATAAAAATTTTAGTAGGATGTTTTTACTTGCTATCTATATAGAAGTAGAGAAAACTTTCCTTATCTAAATTACTTTTCAGAATGTAATATCTGACAAGATCCACCTTCAGCAGATGTCTTCTATTAAAAAAAAATGGTTGTGGCATTGTATCCTAGACAGCATTTTCTGTTGAGGAATCTTGATAAGGAGGGTATTGAATTTGAATTTCGGTGAGTTTTACTGTGTACCATTAAGGACTACTGGTGCAGAGTCTGTCTTTTTTTTTTTTTTTTTCCCATAACAAGCTACATCAGAGTCTGTCTTTCACACTACCTTGGGGCCTGGATGGCTGTCGGTTAAGCGTCTGCCTCGGGCTCAGGTTGTGATCCCAGAATCCTGGGATCCAGTCCACATAGGACACCCTATTCAGCGGGGACTCTGCTTCTCCCCTCCTTCCCACTAGTGCTCTCTCTCTCACTATCTCTGTCTCTCTCAAATAAATAAGTAAAATATTAAATAAATAAATAAATAAATAAATAAATAAATAAATAAGGTAAGTAAGTTACCTTGATGCCCATTCTTTTCCTTCCCTCTTTTTCTTGGGAAGAACCTTCATGATGCTTTGTGTATCTACCTCCCAAAGATACATGAGCCTTCTCCTAAATCATTGTGTAGCATCCATTTTACAGAGTTTTACAGTCTTAGCGAGGTTCTTCAAATTTGTGTGTCTGTGTGGCTGTTGGGGTGATTTAATAACCATCTGGAGACTTTCCCAGTATCAGTGGACAACTGATGGTGGCTACTCATAAGATCCAAAAGTCCATGAGATCAGGGCAAGATCATGGCTGCAGATTCCTGCTACAATTACCTCTCAGTTGACAGTGAAGGTTCCACACTTGTTCCAGTTACTCTGACAATACCCCTCCCTCTAACGGGATATGGGTTGTTACAATGTTGTCTCAACTGGGAGGTATTCATGACAAATACTGCAATGGGCATATGCTTTTCCAATATGAAACTTAAAGATTTATTCCTTGAGCTGACCTTGAGATGTCTGATAGCCTTATTCCTACGAGTAGGAGGTTAACATACATTCTGATAGCATCATGTACTTCTTTGTAGCATATTATTTTTTGATTACTGTCTTCATTATAAATCTGAGAGTTCTACATTTTGTTTACCACAGCTTCTTTGGTACCTGTTAAACATTGGTTTAGATGATTGAATAAATAATTTGGTACTTAAATGTCTTATGAATTTTGAAGATTGTAGTAGTTATTTATGTGTACTTTTGAACCAGTAGCTTAAGTCCTGAAATAATTCCCTCTTATAAAGAAATAGTTTAATTATTTGATTAATATTATTCTATATTCATTTGATTTTATAATCACTGAAATGTAGATATCCCCAAATGCTAATTATTACATTAAAGTTTCTTTCCTTTTTTTTTTTTTTTAAAGATTTTATTTATTTATTTGACAGAGAGAGAGAACAAGGAGGGGGAGCAACAGAGGGAGAGGGAAAAACAGCCCTCCCCCCATAGCCCCACTGATCAAAGGACCCAATGTAGGGCTTGATCCCAGGACCCTGAGATCATGACTTGAATTGAAGGCAGAAGCTTAACCAACTGAGCCACCCAGGCCCCCTATATAAAAGTTTCTTAAATATCAGAACTTCTTCATTCATTAATAAGTAAGGAATATGTAAGTTCCAGGAGTTGTTGGAATATCTTCAGGCTACTTCATTCAGATTAATTTAATTGAGCAAGTTATTTTATTTGACCACTTTCTTATGCTAACATAGACATCAACATATCTTTAAATTTTAAGTTTTGTTTGGTCCCTTATACCAAATGTAACACACCACAAAATGTTGGTATGTTCCACCAGATTTTTTGAAGGATAGTTATAGTGTTTTCAACTGGACACGTTCTTCATAATTTTTAATGAAGATTCATAGTGTTTTGTATACTGTAAGGTGCTATAGTCATTGAATGAGCAAAAGTGTCCCTAGGATCACTGATATAAATAGCACATCCCTTTTCAGTTATTTGTTTTCATATAACTGTTTTTTGCTTTTCTGGCTATATGAAAACTTGAATGCTGTTTACTGAATAGAACAATTCTATATTACTGATCTTTCTCCAATGCAAGGGATAATGTAAAATTATCAATCTTTTTCAAACATAGCAGTTGCAAGTGGGTGAATAATATTAATGTGGCCCTGAATGCAGAATAGATGAGAACGTGTCATTACCTTTCTTCATAATCCAATGGCCATGAAGAAAATCATTCCTCACTGGTTAATGTCATTAAGCTGAGATAAAACCATAGCATGGTCAGGAATAACTTTCATTTCCCCCAAACTTGTAACAAATAAAACACATACTTACAAAACACATACTGATACTTTGTACAAGAGGCTGTGTAAGTGTAAAAGAGGCAGAAAAAAGGAAAGAAAAAAGAGAGGAAGACAGAAGAATGACATGGGATATGAGGTCATTTTCTAAATTTTTGGACTGTTCTATGCACATAGACATCCAAATAGGCACACGCAGAAAACATGAGGAAGAGTAAATAAACCCACTTGGGAAAAAGCAAACATGAATGGTTTTTAAGTAGTTATTAGTTGAATTATGTAGAGTCCACAATAAATAAGCCACTCACATAAAATTTGATTTAACCATAAAATGTCAATCATCTTTTTGTAAGTTTATGAAACAAGCTTAGTCTGTTCCCTTTTTCACTAATTAATAAGTATTTGGACATCTGGTTTAAAATGCTTAAGTAAAAGATTTTGGTACTTTTCTGTGAAACTGTTGGTTCTGTTATCTGAATGACCCAGGAGGCAAATAATCTGGCACTCTCTTACACCTGTTTGCTTAGTATTTAACTAGAAGGGCAGGAGGGGACTGATATCCCATAGAAACAAGCTACATCCCTCTTCTTATGTGTGTATTTAATTTGTCCCCATGCTCTTTTTTCAGGTTTCTCCTAGCTAGAGTTGGCTTGCCCTAGGACATGGATCACTGATAGAATTGAATATAGACTCAAAGGAAGAAAGGAGACTTACCTTACAAACTTAAACATGATTTCCTATTTGTATTTAATTAAAGTTATACACATAAACATTTCAAAACATATAATCAAGATAAAAATTCATTAAGATACTTTGCATTCTTATTTTTCATATAAAGCTTTCAAAATTTGGTGTCTTTAAAGCACTTATTTTCCCCTCTAGTTTTAGTGAGATACAATTGCCAAATAACATAAGTTATAAGTATAAGTTTAAAGTGTACAGCATGATGATTTGTCATATTATATATTCTGAAATGATCACCACAATATAGTTAACAGAGACTTTACCTCATATAGCTATCATTTTTATGTGTGTGGTGAGAATATTTAAGATTTAATATCTTGGCAAACTGCAAGTGTACGATTATGTTAACTATACAGTTAAGTATATAGTATTGCTAACTATGGTCACCGTGTTGTAAAGTAGATCGCTGGAATGTATTCATTTTATAGCTGAACGTTGTACTCTTTGACTAGCATCTCCCCATTTCCTCTACCTCTCAGCTCCTGACAACTGCCCACCTACTCTCTTTCTATGAATTTGACTTCTTTAGATTCTACAAAGAAGTGAGGTCATACTTTATTTGTCTTTCTGTGTCTGACTTATTTGTTAAGCATAATACCTTAGGGTTCATCTATCTTGTCACAAATGGTAAGATTTCTTTCCTTTGGGGGGATGTGTAATAATATGGTAAGTATTTTCACTATACTTATTTATAAAATAAGTTATTCACAAGGCATAGAAACAATCTTAGTGTCTATCAAGAGACAAATGGTGAAGAAAATGAACAACACTATGGTGAAAACTGGTGAAGAAGATGAAATCCCAAGAATGGTAAAAGAAATGACCACCTCTGAGATAGTGATTTCATTTCCTTTAGATATTTACCCAGAAGTAGGATTGCTAGATCATACGGAAGTTATATTTTTAATTTTTTGAGGAAACTCTATACTGTTTTCCATAAAAGGTCTGTACTAATTTCCATTCCAACCAACAGCGAAAAAAGTTCCCTCTTTCTCCATATCCCGAACAACATTTACCTCTTGTCTTTGTGATAATAGTCATTCTAACAGGTGTAAGCTATCTTACTGTAGTTTTAGTTTGCATTTTCCTGATTTGGACCTCTGTCTTAGATCATTCATAAAAAATAACTCAAAATGGATTAAATACTAAAATATTAAGACCTGAAACCACAAAACTCTTAGAAGAAAACAAGCAAATTTCCTTAACATAAGTCTTGGCAACAATTTTTTGGATATGACTTCCAAAACCTAAGCAGTAAGAGTAAAAACAATAAGTAGGGCTACATAAAACTATAAAACTTCAGCACAGCAAAGGAAACAATCAACCAAATGAAAAGACAACCTATGAAATGGGAGAAAATATTTGCAAACCATAAAGCTGATATGGGTTGTTATCTAAAATATATGAAAACTCAATAGAAAAAAATAAAAAAAAGTAATTGAAAATGGACAGAGGATCTGAATAAACATTTTTCCAGAGAAGACATATAAATGGCTAATAGGTATGTATAGAAGTTCTCAGTATCACTAATCATTAAGTACATGTTTTTTAAAAGCCAAAACATCCCACTCTCCATTGAGCTCCTGCTTGCTCATGACCTGGAGTAGAGCTCCTACAAACTATCATTTTGTTCATCCTTTTAACTGTTATGTTTCTTCTGCTGTTTATCACTGTATTTCTAAATGACAAACTCATTGTGCTAGTTTTGACTTTTAAAACTAAGTTTTTTACTAAATTTTTACTATATTGATTGAATTTTTGCTATGAAAAAAGTAGTTAGCTTTTTTGTATGCTTAAGTAATGTCACTTTATTTTTTGTTTATTTTTATTTTTATTTTTTTTCAGGGTGGATTATTAATGAAGACAAGGACAGCACTTTTCTTGTAAAAGCAACCACCATGGTAAGCCCAGGAAATCCAACTTATTGCTAAATATTATGCTTACTGTGGCAATTTCCTTTGCTTTGAGCCCTCTCCTTTGTGCCTATCTGATCTTATATATACGTACATATATAGGTATAATCTCTGAGTAATTTGAACAGGTGTTTAAATTACCTCTGAGAACACCAATCTAGATTTAAAACAAAGAACATTCAAAAGAAAAAAGCTCCATGTAAACATAATACCACTTATTGAAAATAAAAGTAAATTAAACAAGTTAAAAATGAGAAAACAGGGGGGAGGAGTCAAGATGGCGGAGAAGTAGGAGGCTGAGA
>ML111582.1:0-11955 GCA_003697995.1 Taxidea taxus jeffersonii
CACACGTGCGTGCATTACCACCAGACACAATCACTGACACCCCTGCTGTGGGCCTGGCTCTCAGCGCTGACAGGTTCCAGCATGTTCGTTCACCCTGCACCGCGCCAAAGCACTCAGGAGGTCCCAGGTGCTGTCGAATGAGGAAAACTGGACAGGACACTAGTATGTCAGCAAGAGAACTTGTCCTGTCCCTTACAGTGACATTTCTTGAAAGAGGGGTCTCCAGCGGCCACGGCGACTCCCTCCATCCTGCTTCCCCCCAAGCACTACAGCGGAGCGGCCAAACCTCCCGGCTCCTGTCTTCTACTTGACTATCAGAGCACAAGGCTCCCCTGCTTGGGGGTGTCCCTTGGACTTAGGGACAAATCCACTCCTTCCGAGGGGCTGGTCTGCATTAGGGTGCCACGGGGTCTCACTCCGAGCCCGCACCACTGCCCACTGTCACACTGTCATGAACGCTGTCACTCCGCCGCGCAGACGGGAGAGAGGACGCAGCAGGGACTGTGAAGAGCAATTTCTGGACTAACGTGTTGGGACGTTTACCATATTCCCAAGCTGCCATTTACCAGTTACTCATGTATTTGTACAACTGACTTTGCCTCTGTTAGTTAGAGGCACGTCTAAAACTCCGGCCTGGGGGCGCCTGGGGGGCTCCGTTGGTTATACGCCTGCCTTCGGCTCAGGTCTGGATCCCAGAGTCGCGGTATGGATTCCTGCATCAGGCTCGCCGCTCAGGTGGGGTCTGCTTCTCCCTCTGCCTCTGCCACTCCCCCCGCTTGTGCTCATGCTCTCTCTCTCAAACAAATAAATAAATCTTTAAAACTCCAGCCTGTTCTTGAACACTGACAGCTCTATCCTCTACAAAGTAAAGGTCAGACACTTCTTTAAAAGCTACATGAAAATGTAAACCAGCACAATGTCCAGAATCTATGCCCTTTATCAATCTAAAGTAGGGTTTCTCAACTGAGAGTCAAAACTCCCATGAACAGGTCATAAAGTCAACTTAGGAGGCAAAAATCAGCTTTTAAAAAACAATGAAACAGAAATTATCACACTATGTCATGAGAAGTAAACAAAAAAAGTTCTCTTTTATAAAACCTGTTTCTATTATATTTATATATATTCTAGGCCATGTACCAGTATTTCTTCTTTGGTATCAGAATTAAAAACGAAACAGGGGCATCTGGGTGGCTCAGTGGGTTAAGCCTCTGCCTTCAGCTCAGGTCATGATCTCAGGGTCCTGGGATCGAGCCCCGCATCGGGCTCTCTGCTCAGCGAGGAGCCTGCTTCCTCCTCCCTCTCTCTGCTTATCTCTCTGCCTACTTGTGATCTCTGTCTGTCAAATAAATAAAATCTTAAAAAAAAAAAAAAAAAAACCACTCCTAACTTGGTGATGTATCTAAGTTATTAAATGCCTGGGATGTGTCAGATTTAAAAAGACCTTTTTAATTAACATAGTATTTTTGACTTCCATTAAAACAAGTTGGTAAATTTCTAAAACTTTTATTTTTTATGGCAATTTTGAGTTTCTGTAACAGATCTTGCCTCAGACAGTATATAAAACTTAACATAAAAATGATTCCTGGCTTACTGCCAATTTTGACATTACAAATTATGCCTTAAAAAAAAAATCTTTAGATCTACTCAGAGTCAAAGCCACGGTTTTCCTTAGCCAGCTCAAATGCACAAATCACGTATTCTTGGATACAACAAATCAGTCCTGAGACTTCAGGTTAAATGATTAGCATCTTAACACCAAAAAGAACTTCCAGAGGCTAAAACATGTATTCATATGGCACCATGTACTCTGAAATGCAAGAGCTGATCTCACTTCTATTTTCCTGATAACGATAACATCTTGGCTACAAAATGCATATTAAAGTCATCTCAGAAGTTGTATTTCTATTCCAGTACTTAAGAATCAAACCTCTTGTCCCTACCCGTCTAGATTATTAATGGTCCCCGGTTCATCCAGTAAATACCATCAGCTGCCCTCGTGTACCCGGCATCTGAGTGATGGCCACGTACCCACACACGTAAATGCAGCCTTGCTCGTGAAGAAGGAGTCTCGCCACCTGCTCGCTGTGAAGCCGGAGGTTGTCCTGCACGTACTTCACTGGGGCTCCCTCCTCCCCAACAGGAGCCTCTCTTGAGAAGGAAACCTTCAAGTGAGTTAGGACTCCACGCTGGTGGAAACGCCTGAGCTCTTCTCTGAAACACAGCACATAACGGGACACTGACAGGTTTGTCACCGACAGTTACAAGGTCTGAAATGAGAACTGTAGGCCCACTGCTGGGCCTTCCAGCACCAGAATCACACAGTACCTGAATAAATAATCCCTATCTTTATGCCGGCAGCCAAAAAACAACCACATGGCTCCGAAGTGCCCATCTGGATGTTGTTCTTGGAGTTTCTCTCTACGTGGAAAAGAAAGTGGAGATACTGGCTATAAAGAATATGTAAAACCCATCTAGTTGGTCAGAAACGTCACCAACCAATCCAGACAGGATTCACCATCACTGCGAGTTTAGCCACTGCGGTAACGTCGTCCTGCCCACAGGGCTCCCAAGCACCCCCAGTAGACACCCCAACAAGCCTGCGCATCTGTGGGCTACGGACACCTACAAGCCTGTACAGCATCTATGAGGATAATTCAAAATATCCCAGTGTGAAACCTACACTAATTTCTATACTAAAAATTAATAGAAACTTTGTGAATAAAATGAACTCTCAATCAACGTAAGAGAAAAGTGGCCCAGGGTTTTAAACGGTACGATGATCTGCCGTGAACGGTTTTAGGAACGACACAGCAAGGAGACTCGCTGACTATGTCTGCCATTATTCTTTGCTTCCTTAAAGGAAAAAACTAAGGATAAAAACAACAGAAAGACCTTGTCCAAAGGATATTACACCACTATCTGTGGACCGGAACACGAAGAACTGTTCATTATCTCACAAACAGGGAAAGAAGCACAATTTCTTTTACGTCATATAGTTCTATAATAGCAATCGGCTGAAAATTACTGATGTTTGGGTTTAACTTGGAAACTTCTGGTGTAACTGGATCTCTGTTAGTAGCAATTTTATCTAGTTAAGGAACAGCCCGTGCATCATCACAGCATAAAGGTGTGCCTGAAATCTGGCCCCTACTACATACGTTATGAACTACAGTGCAGCTGGGGGAAAAAAAATTGCTACAGTAAAAAGGGAAGTTCTAATATAAAACAAAACCTCTGGAAGACATCATGCTTGCTTTTCCCATAGTGACAAATTATGCTATACTATCACACATTTGATAGTAATTTTTTAAAATAAAAACTTCACAACTGAAGTCTGATATCTAAAAGAAAATCACTAAAGGGACAAAAAGGCTACCATATTTCCACCGAGGATCACAAGGGATACATTTGCTCAGTAGTCAAAGAAAGCACACACCTGTGTTGCAGGAAACCAATGAAGGGCGCTATGCCAGTTCCTGGACCCACCATTATGATGGGGGCAGAGGGGTCATTCGGTAAGTGGAAAAAATTGGTTGTTCGAGGAGAGATGGATATCTGGAATATTAAACCAATGCTCGTAAGTCTGAAAGAAAACCTAGACAAAAGCATATAACAAAGATGATCTTTGTTAAAGAAAACAGCAGCATTAAATATTACTGAAACCATGAACACATTTGTCATTACAGAGAAAAAGAATGTCTGTCTTGCAAATTTTTCTTTTCCGTCAAAATCAAAGGTGCTTTAAAAATCACAGGCATATTTCTAAGGGAGAACACTGATACAAATCCTTTTCCTCAGCCCATGAGAAACACGCACCTCCTAGTAGGCAACCCACCGTCTGCACTATGGAGAAGTGCACCACAAACCGCCGTTAGGATTCTCTGTTTGCTCATAAAGGGGCAACAAAGATCAGCATCCAGATGGAGTGAGCGCTTCAAGGGCAAAGTGGCACCTGAAGGAAAACTGCGGGGGTCGCTCCGAAGACGCTGAAGGACTGTGTTATGTTTGTTAATCTAAGTTCAACGTTATGCGCTCGTGCAAAACCAGAGGAATAAGCAGCACACACCGATAAAGACAATCTTTTCGCTAAAATTTCAAAAGATTCTTCTCCTAAACCACCTGCTAGGGATACATATGAGGAATCCATCTAAATATATTTCAGTCCCCGTGTCACTTCGCCATATGCGTGGGTTACACCAAGTGACAGGAATCTGTTCTGGGTGTAATGGTGCACATTTTAACCTCTAACATAAAGAAAACCTTCTGAAGTTCGACGGGACGGACACCTCACTTTGTATAGGAAGAACAGGCAGAGCGACGGGAGGTGAGTGCTGGCATTGTGCGACGAGACTGTAATTCGTGTCACACGAGTCCCACTTGACCCACCCACTTGCCAGTGTCACGGAGGGTGCTCAGTATGACGCGCACTACAGATAGATGAACAGAATCCCTGTCCTCGTGGACCTACATTCTACTGGGAGGAAGAGACAATAATCAAACACTTATCTGTAAAGTGACTGGTAATAAGATCCATGAAGCAAACCGGAGCAGGAGACCCTGCGTCGGACTGGAGCGCGCAGTGAGAGCACAGCGCCTGCGTTCCAGGGACTGTAAGGAGACCAGGACTGGCCCACTCTCGCTGCAGTCCCCTCAAATGGCTGACAACAGCAAACACTTCTGCCTGGCTCTCCTTAAAGGCTACAGGTGGGCTACAGCTCTGCAGCCCAGGTCCCGCCCCACTCGCAGCCAAGCCCCAGGGGCATCCCTGACCTGCATCATCCCATCCTTCTGTCAAAGAGGAGGGAGAAGCCCCGCCAGCAGGGGTGCAGCGCTCCCGCTCAGAGGGGACGCAGCCAGACCGCACATCATGGGCGGGGCACCCCATGCCTCCCGAGGACGGGGTATCTGTCAACATCTACCGGCTGGAGGAGAGTGTGCGTGGGTCATGTGCATGTGAACATTCTCCACACTTCCTAACAAACTGTGCACGGCAGTAAGCGCCGTACAATTTAAATTGTACCCTTATTCCCATGCCTCCAATGCCTGAATAGTAGGCAGTCTATAATAAAGACCTGTTAAAATGCAGAAAAGAGAAAAAGGCAGAAGGAAGAAAAGAATGAATGTGGGAACAGCGCCCACGCTGGGTGTTTGGGATACATTATGGATATAACCATTTCTTGAACTTTCTGGAGAGCATCCATTTTTATAGGATCATAAAATGACATAAAACTTTTATGTCCATACCATAATATTTCTTTTCAAAAAAGGAACAGTGTCTCAAGTTCTTAATATTTTGCTGATGCACTGTGTGACCCAGGAGTATGAGGGGGCTGGGGGGAGGGAGGGGGTCTCTCTCTCTCTCTCAGGCACCTCCGTCCCAGGCAGCAGCCTGGGAAAATACCACGGAAAAGGGCAATTTCAAGCAGCAGCTTCCCCTGAGCCCTCTCAAGTATATACTCAAGTCTTACTTTCCCCTCAGGGCATGAACTTTTCAACTCCAATAACTTACAGCAACCAGACCAGCCCTGAGATGATGCTACAAACGACATGTTCATTTTCTCAATGCCACAGAAAAAGACGACTTCATGATAAAAACCGAAATGTTTTGTTTCCTTTCAACCATCCTTATGGGCAAGGAGGGACTTTAAATTGCTCTTTACGGTGTGGTCCTGAGTGAGATCTGCCAAGTGCTGTATCAAAACCTGAAGGATGGCCCTAAGTCCGGATGTGCATGTGTCCGTGGTTGGGTCACTCACTCACTCGGTAACTGTCAGGGAATATGCTTCTCCTACGTGTCTCAAAAGTGCTTCCCCCTCGGTACGCCTTCACACTAAGAGTGCTAATTTGGATTCTATACCACACTGAGACAAAAAGGGAAGAAACGGGGCACAAATCCTATACCCGAACTGAAGGATAAAGTTACTCTTTGGCTGTGAACTAACTGCCAAGTAAGGATTGATCTGGGACACGGTATGGTCTACACATAAGACGAGGCTGTCTCTCAACACCGGCCTTCAGTCTTTACTTGGCTCTTGTCCTGCGCCCAATCTTCCAAGAGTATTAGCCAAAAAGACCGTCTTTTCTATGAATATGATGAGGAAGGAGAAAGGAGTATTATGGAAAATTCATACTTTACATATTTGAGAAATACATGGGTTTTAATAGGAAGTGAAAAAAGTACTGTTTTCCTGACTTTCCAATAGAGATTTTAAAATTCAAGTAGGACAAACATTTTCCTTTGAATAGCCTTGGTGGCAAGGGGCAACCCAGGAGAGACCACATTGCTCTTCCTAACCAGCAAACAGTGTCATTCTGTGCCGTCCGAACCGCGCACTCCCGGTACCTGTGGAGCCGGGGCCCTCCCGCCTTCGGCACGGGCCACTCGCACGTCTGGACCAAGAACTGATGCGACCACGGCGGCCAGCCAGCCTGTGCACACGCCCTTCCGCAGAACCTCCTTGGTGGTGTTAGACAGAAACTCCACAATGTTGAAAATGAAGTGAAGCTTCCCTGGGTGCGACAGGTTTGAGCTGCAGAGACACGCAGGTCGGTTTTAAACTCTGCATCAGGACTAATGCATACAGGCCAGATGCAGCCTTTTTTACTAAACTGAAGGGTATTTCCCGTGGGCTGTCCTCTACCATCCACTTTTCAGGGAGAACAGCTCTGTTGCTACTTAAAAGCTCCTCCTCTCCTGCCCCCCGTTTTGTGATATTCAGAAAAGTTTCCAACTACTTGTTTGCTTTAAGATTCCGTAAGACTGATAGAACTTTTCATCTCTCCACTGCCCGCCTGTGCTGCCCAGTGGAGATGGCCTGGCACGGCCGTAAAGGCAGCAGGCGGGGGAGCGGGGAGCTCGCAGCCTGACCTGGGGAAGCGTGGCTGTAGGCCACAACGTGGCTGTGCTGCTGGAGACTCTACATTCTCTGAACACCCACAGGATGGGAGTCCCAACACCCACCTCCTCCACTCCTTACCATGCCTGCTGTTATCCACAAATCAGGTACGTTTTCACTGGGTAATAAGGATTTGGAAACCAGAGATTCACAACATTTTGGGAGAAAGATGCTCTACGTTTTTGTTTTTGTTTTTCTTTTTTAAAGATGTTGTATGTTAATAAATATCAGTACCTCGCACATGAATATGGTCTGGGCTGGAGCTTAGGAAGATGTTCTAGAAAAAAACAAAACAAAACAAAAAAAACAAGCAATTAATTCACTGGTACTGAGAATTATATGTAAGGGTTTGTAAAAATTCAAGCCTGAGTTGGATTTTTCTTACTTAGAACACCCAAAATAACATTTTAATTTAAATCATATTTTAGGGCAAGTGTAAATTCACTGTGACTAAGTAAGTCTCTACTGATTATTTTTTTCCAATTCCTCATGTTAAAAACCAGACATATTGCATTTCTTTACCTGAAATCAGTGTCATTCTAAAGGCTGGTTTCTTAAACCAAAGGATAATGAAAGCATCATGAATGGGTTTCAGAATCAAGAAGCCCATTAAATTTTCAGTGTGTACACAGTTTTCTGCAGAAGTGTCCAGCATTTTCATATTTGAAATAAGATCATGACCCCCCCCAAAAGGTTAAAGATCACTATTTTAAGGATTGTGGGAAATGTGGGAAATACCTAGGCTTAAAATATCTTTCCTTCTTAATAAAAAAAGGAAATATTTTTCCTTCTTATATTTCTATAAAACAAAATGAGAGCGTAGTGATAAAACCTTTAAGCTACCCAGACCCCAGTGGTTTCTGATACATTGGAGCTCTTTTAAAAGCAGGTCAAAGGGGCGCCTGGGTGGCTCAGTTGGTTATGCATCTGCCTTCGGCTCGGGTCATGAACCCAGGGTCCTGGGATCGAGCCCCACATCATCCGTCTCCCTGCTCAGAGGGAAGCCTGCTTCTCCCTCTCCCGCTTCCCCTACTTGTGCTCCCTCTCTCACTGTCTCTCTGTCAAATAAATAAATAAAATCTTTTAGTAAATAAATAAATAAAAACAGATCAAAGAATCAATCTTTGAATACTTAACTGCCCAAAGACAAACTCTGAAATTTTTTTCTGTTCAAGGTTATATTTTCAATAGTTACCTGGCAAAGATTCAGAAAGACCTTTCTAAAATTTAATAAATAAAAGAATAAGCTTAATAGAGAGTTCAACATAATACTAAGCTTTAGATACATTTACTTAAAGCAGTGGAAAATAAATTTTTTTAAGTCTCAATGCCTTTATTAGTTTTTTATAGAACTACACAATGCTATATACAAGCTAAAAAAAAAAAACAAAAACAAAAACCAGCAAATCCACAAAAAGAACTGAAACATTGTCATATGCTGGATAGCTTTACAAGAGTTCTAACAACTTCCCTACATATGTTCTGGCTATTCTCCCGAACCCTGCAGTCACTGTAAATGGAGAAGAGGAGGAGTGTGTGTTTGAATACAGGGAAGTGGGAAGAGCCACATCATTTAGTAACGTCACCATTTTGAGAAGGAAAAGGAATAATAAAAGGGAGAGAAAGCAGGATCTGACTTAATAAAGGAGAGCACCCCAAACTGTACTAGACATTGGGGGATCCTGGAGCCTAAAAGTGAAAAGCACAATCCACATTTTCCTATCACCAAAGATAAATGCAAATTTTGGAAACTTTATTACTTATCCCTACAGGAAAAGAGAGAAGAGAGGAGAAAATTACCAGTGCAGGAAAGTACTCAAGGTTTAAGAACCCTGTCCAGTTCTCATAGTCGCTGCCCTTCGTAAATGTCCCCGATCCCTAGTGAGGCTGCCACCGAAAGCCCCCTCTGCTGACCCCAGCTCCTCAGGGAGGATCTTCTCTCTTCTGTGCGCGTGAAGACCCCAGGAGCCAATGAGGACAAAAGCAGAATCATCTTACATTCGACCACCTGGTGACAGGTCTCGCCCCGGCTTCGAGCCTGGAGCACTCTGAACAAGGCCACTTGCCCTGGCACGGCAGGGGGGTCCCCGCCGCCCTCACCGAACGCGGAGCTGGACTTGGCCAGATGCGGCAGATCTGTCTTCCACACAGCACGCTGCATTAACCTCTGTCAATCACATCTAATGCTCGTCAGCATTGAAAAAAAGAAAAAAAAAGTCTTTTTCTCCTTGGGAAACTCATTTTTAGGTAACACTGGACTAAAAAAAAAAAAAAAAAAAAAAATCTTTCTGGAAACGCGCTGAGTAGACAGGATGCTGCACGCTGACCCCAGGACAGAGAATTCAGTCTGGCCGTAGTGAGAGAGCAAGGGCTGGTGACGATGGCAGAAGGAAGCAACAGGCGCCAGGCGATCTCGGCAGAAGGATTCCTTCCCAGTCCCGGGAGGCCCTGAACACGCTCTGATTTTCCTCATGGAGACGTGTCCCCACGTGCCAGCCAGCCTCTGGAGGGTGGCCCACACGCAGAGGCTCTGCACCAGAAGGCCCGTGGCGCAGGGGCTGGCAGGGTGGCACTCACCGAGCAGGAGACGGAGCGGCGGCTGGCAGGACGGGAAAGCGAGGAGGAGGTCTAACAGGCTGGCGCGCTCGTCCCGCACGAATCGGTTGTAATCGGCTGCGCCCTCCCGGCTGCACAGTTCCTGCAGCCTTCGCTTCTCCCGCCCGTCGCTGGTGTGGTCCACGAGGGCTCGCAGCAACGCCTGCGGCCAAGGCAAAGGGAGCAGGATCAAAGTACCACGTGTGGTCAGGCTGCTAGAATCTCTGGTTAGATCGAGCTGGGGATGTGCGCAGTGACCCAAGAAAAAATGACAGCGCCCTTCGGAGTTCAATCGAGAAAAGAGAATTTAACTTACTTGCTCTAAGTCAGCCTGTTAAGGAAAATCACCTTCCATGTTCTCCTTTTAGCCACCTTTCCTGTTTCCTAAGCCAACCTCACTGATCAGTCCCAAGTATGATCTCAAATTACGTGTCCGATACATCTGAGTAACAATGATCAGCGATCTCGTAACTCATCACTTTAACTCAAGACAAAATACTTGTTCTTCCCTCAGTGGATGATTACAAGCTAGACTTCTGCGTTCACCTGACAACTCTTAAGTGCTCTTTATACAACAGGCAGTGGGCATGACAGCTCCTGTGCTGGCAAGGGCTCACCGGCCAGGGACAGCGTGCCAGAGGCTAACTACCCCAACAGGGGCACCCCAGGAGGTCAGGGGCTTCTGAAGCCGAAGGTGCGCCAGAACGCAATGGTGCGCTGAGGGCTGGCCACAGGAGAGAAAGTGTGAAGAAGGGCTAAGCCGATGGCCCAGCTCCAGGAACGCACAGGAGGCAGGCAAAGGCACACTCCTGGGGCCACACGCAGTTCCACGTGGCCTCCAGGCAATGCGGACACGGGACGAAGGCTGAAAAGACCAGCAGGGCCAGAACCTCTAGAAGCCTCCTGCACGTGGACCCTTAGTTACCTCAGACTCACTGGAGAAAGAGGAGGAGAATATAAACGAAGAAAGCAAAGCACTAACAGCCGGAATCCCAAGGCCCGTAGACGGAGCCAAGTCCAAACTCTTGGACAAAAGACCGAACTTGCTCATAGCGACTTTTGGTTTCAATGTATTCCAAATATGACACATATAGCTCTGACCACGCAAGGGTTAAGAACAAAACAATTAAGCACACAATCTACATCAAATGCTAAGTGAAATGCTAACAAGGACTTTGTTTTTTTTAATTTTATTTTTTTTATTTACTTGATAGACAGAGATCACAAGTAGGCAGAGAGGCAGGCAGAGAGAGAGGAGGAAGCAGGCTCCCTGCTGAGCAGACAGCCCAATTCGGGGCTCGATCCCAGGACCCTGAGATCATGACCTGAGCCGAAGGCAGAGGCTTACCCACTGAGCCACCCAGGTGCCCCACAGGGACTTTTAATTCCATGGCTCAAGCACCTTTGTGTCCTGGACTCCCTCACCAGGGATCACTCCTTGTCAGGGCCACAGGTCCTCAGAGGCCCCGCTCAGAAGCCCCACCGAAACTACCCTGAGACCGGCACATCGCATGCCTTCTTCAAAATGCCGGGCTCAGAGCCAAACGCGGAGCAAGCCCTTGGGAAACCTCGTGGGATGAATGCGCACCACGTCTCTGCGCGGACCTCTGGTAAGAGACCTTCTCCGTGCTGGGGTATACAAACTCCCAAGTTCCATTTGGGTAAAGAAGACATGTGCCAGAACAGCATACATACTAGAAGATCTCGTTTTTTTCTTAGCAAAACAAAATTCAAGCATATTGATTATAAAGGACTTGTGTTTCCCAAGTTACTTAATTTTGTGTCCAGAATTTTTATGAGTGCATTATTTTTATAGTAAGGAAAAACATGTTTACCTACACATGCTTTATGACATGTAGAGCTGAACTAAAATTGTGAAAGTGACTGTATTTAATCAAGAAGTTCTCATCACAGTGACTACCATATTTATTCAAATTATATCTAGGTCTGAGCCTCTCTCTAAAGGGGTTTGCTTCCCAAAGACTGCATGCAACAAGCACATTAATAAGACAGCATAAAAAAGGCCTTGTGGAGGGCAGCCTGATAACAGCACTATTTATGGGCACTGGCAATACGAATTTGGCAAAGCACAGCTGGGAGGTCTCCCCATTTATACCCACGTGAGGGACAGGCTTAGAAGTAATCAGTTAGGAGCACATTTTAAAAGACAGCTCCCGGAACCCTACTGACATGTAGTGCCTCATTCTCCCCACGTTCATCCAAACATCAATCTAATCTCCCAGAACCTTTCATGTTTCCTGAAGAATTCTGACTTAACAGTAAAGAATTATGTACTCACACGGAAGAGATCTCAACATTAAATGGGTGACAAGTAGGGGAAAGCCCGCACTCTCCTAAGCTTCCTGTCATCAGTCACAAAAAGGGTCAGGGTCAAGGGCAGCTGGGTGACACACGGTGATGTGGGGTCACCTGAATCACTGATTAATGTAGCAACTCAAGTTGA
>ML111582.1:12355-26092 GCA_003697995.1 Taxidea taxus jeffersonii
ACCCAGTAAAAATAAGAAAAAGCGCAACTTTAAAAATCTCATTTCAATGGAAAACAAAATTTCAATTCAAGCACAACACAAAAATATCTAGGACAACTGCAAAAATACAATGCACCCTTAGGACCCATTTTGAAAACATGGTGTGAAAGCCTTATTTTTGAAGTCTTCAAAGGGCAAATATCAGATTTAATAAATCCTACACAGCGCTAAGTTCACTTTTAAATAGTTACCCAAAGAAAAGTACCTTTTTAGGAACTGCTCGTATTTCAAGGCACCAAGTCAGAATGAACTGGAGAGAACATCCCTCAGGTATGTGCGGGGGTAAGGCTGCTCCTTTTCAGGCAGACAGGAAGAGAGTCCGTTACACAGAAAGTAAAGAATAAAACATCTCTGCAATCTTAAAAAACCAACTTGTTTTTACAGTGCTGGCAAGGTAAAAATGATTTGCGGCAATGTTTGTGGAGTCAAAAATATTTTCAAAATAAATGCAGGGGGGGAAAAAATCACCTTACAAAAAAATAAAAAAAAAATCATTAATTCAATAGCATTATTAGCCAGATCCTAAATCTACAAAAGATAGATCTTTGGCGTGTTTCATAAAGATACCAAATCAAAGTATACCAAACAAGAGGGTAATTATCCAAAACCAAGGAACAAAAAGCCAAAAGATGGCACTTGTCCACTAACACTGCGTATTATTCTCAAAAAGGATTTCAAACTGATGGAACTCCTATTCTAATGTCCAGTTCAAGATTCTAAGCAAATAACTAAAATAAATAAAAAAATAAATAAACCTTCCTTTAATCGTGAAAAATGTTTTACATATTAAATCGGCAATAAATATACTATGAAAAATACACGATTAAAAAAAACCTTTAAAAAGGCTCATATAATGTTTATTTGAGGGCTACTCTCATATAACTCAGAAACAAAATAATGCTAACTCAAAAAGCAAACTAACACATCAGGCCAACTAATCCACCGGCCTCTCCAAGACTACAGCTACATTCTGTATGCAGAGTATCCAGCATTCTTACCGGACATTTTTACTGTCCAGCAGTGCCCAAATAAGCATAAAATCACCATCATCCAATTCAGTGTACCTGATGTGAAAGTTAAGAAACCCACAAACCAGAGGGAGTGCTGGGGTTCTGCCCACCAATCCGTGGCCAACCTCAGACCACCTGTGCAGCCATCACAAAAGGGCTGGGGAGGGGCTCCTTATACTTGTCACCATTAGCCCAATGACATTCTAAGAAGAGATCAGGGGTGTACCCTTCTTTTTTGTGTCTTCCTTAATTTTCAAGAGGACACAGTGTTCTCTTCTGTCCGTGAGCTGCAGTCTTTGGAGAAGGTTTTGTACCTCAGAATCACTGTTGGGACAGATCACATTGAAGGCATCTCCAGGCTGATACGAAAAATCTGTTTTCTAGAAAACAACCAACATAAAAGAGGAAAAAAAAGTCCAAGAGTTAAAGAGTTTTAGTTGTGGAGTAACAAAAGCATGTCTTTTATTATATGATCCTTTAGAAATATGAATTAGAAACTTAATGATTCTAATTGCAAAAAACAAACAAGCCCAAGTGCTAAAAACAATTCTATTTGTTTTTTTTTAAAGATTTTATTTATTTACTTGGCAGAGACACAGAGAGACAGGGAACACAAGCAGGGGGAGTGGAAGAAGGAGAAGCAGGCTTCCCATCAAACAGGGAGCCCGATGTGGGGCTCAATCCCGGGACTCTGGGATCATGACCCAAGCTGAAGGCAGATGCCTAACAACTGAGCCACCCAGGCGCCCCCAAATCTACTTTCATTACAAATTAATATTTTTTTTTAATTTTAAGTAATTTCTACACACAATATGAGCCTCAAACTCATAACCCCAAGATCAAGAGTCACATGTCAGCCAGGCGCCCAAAGAATTACTTTAAAGAAAAAAATTTCAGTTATCCAGTGTTTTGCTTTAAATCATTTCAGTATTTTTTACAATGTTAGTTAAAACCTTTCTCATTTAAGGAGCCTCAGTAAGTAATGTTTTACCAATGTAAAAACCCCTCTTCTGAAAACATACATGATGAGGGAGAGAAACCATTTAGGGCTGTCTGCATTGGTTCTCAATTTCCTTTCTTTAGGGGAAGAAGATGAGTCGGAGATGACACTTACTGAGTTTTCCTTACTGAGCACAGGACACTACAGCACCTGGCTGGGCACTGTGCATGAACGAGGGCTGGACGAGCCACCTTCCACTGCACGGCTATTTATGGAGGGCTGCAGAAAAAGGGCAGGATCCGGAGAGAGCCTCTGACCACACGTGTTCCAGGCCCTGGCCTGTGAAGGGCACAGCCTGACTCTGCCTACTGGCCAACCCTCACCACTTTTATGATAAAAGTATAGAACAGAATAAAAAAACAAATGCTCTGGTGGACAAAGAATATTTAACAATATGGATATTAAAATGTGGAATGTGGAACTACTCAACAGTATGTAAGCAAAACAATCTAGTCTTGATGCCTGTCTTTTTCCCTACTAGGGGTTCACTGAAATCTATACCCACGGCTCTGACACACCCTTTCCTGCAAGCACAACCCCCTTCCCAGGACCTCCATCGAAACACACAGCTGAGTGACTCCGAAGACGTAACTCAAGCTTTACTGAGGTTAAGGGATTAGCAGGTGGCTTCTTAACCGAGGCCAGTGGTTTGGGGCAGGGGTGGGCTTGTGGATGGAGGTGAGAGGCAGCACGTGAGCCTCCGAAGCTATATGAAAAATGTTTCTACGTAACTATTTTCCTGGGGGGTGGGGAGCGGGCCATGACTTCTTCCAGAGTCTCAAAGGAATGAAGCCCCCACTGTGAAAAATGAAGCATCGTAGGCCCATCTGGCCTGAGCTCTACTTCCAACTACTGGCTGACCTCGGGTGAGCAGGGACCCTTCTCAGGACTCCTCTCACACCGAAAATGCTGCTCCGACTCCATACTCTTCTGCAGCTTGCTGAGTCAGGGAGCAACACTGTTCTTCCAAACCGAGTCACCTGCAGGGTCACTCCTCATGTTAACCCCTCCCTGAGGTGAGAAGAGAACGAGTGTGAGGCAGGGAGGAAAAATGAGGGGTCAAGAGTAGAGAGGCCAGATGTCCTGTAGAGGCGCTCCTCCTTCCCGAGTGTGTGGACTACGGCAGCACGCAAGTCTCCGCGCTTCCTGACAACAGTGCTGAGAGATGAATTCTGAAACTTACCGAAATGTCCAATTCCACCAAAAGAGTGGTTTTTATGGCATCATTTGTAGTCAGTTGAACTGCCTTTGAAATTGGAACTTGAAAAATTGGTTCCACTGAAGTCACAGATGCTTGGCTTTCCTCCTTGAGAAACAAATGTGATAAAATATTACTAAATGCAGTTTTCCATTTTACTTGCCATCGCTTCACTTAGTGACCAGGTAACATCAATAGGATTTTATAAAATGTCCTAGATATTTAAGTATTCTTATTTAAGGCAAATGGCTACAGACATAGCCTCTCAATCTTTCAGAAGAGATAGCTCATCTGTATTTTAAACTCCTTGACTGTTATTTTTGACTTAAACTCCTTGACTAAACTTCTGGGATATATATATTGAAAATATCAAACACCAGCATTTTCCTGTAAAGGTCTAACAGTATTCTAAAATAAACCATGCAGGGACGCCTGGGTGGCTCAGTGGGTTAAGCCGCTGCCTTCGGCTCTGGTCATGATCCCAGGGTCCTGGGATCGAGTCCCACATCGGGCTCTTTGCTCGGCAGGGAGCCTGCTTCTCCCCTCCCCTCTTTGCCTGCTTGTGTGATCTCTGTCTGTCAAATAAATAAATAAAATTAAAAATATATATATTTTAAAATAAACCATGCAAAAGGAGACCATATGCATGCACAATTTCAGGAAGGAGATTCTAAAAGGAAGGACATATTTAGGGTTGGAAGACACCTGAAGAGAGGCTCACGAGAACCTGCAGAGCGGTGGGCCCTGGCGTGGGAATGTTTCACACCTACGTCGGTCAGTACAGGAGCCACTAGCCAGATGTGCCTAAACCCCTGAAATCTTAGTTTTATTTTCATTTATTTGAATTTAGGCAAATTCAAATAGTAGTAGCTAGTAGCCCTTGTTTTAGATAGCACAGGTCTTGGGAAACTGCAAAGAAACCCAATTCGTTGAAGTACTTCTGCTTCTATTCTAACTCGGTGTTTCTAAGTTCTGTTGAAGACAGAAACTTACAAATTGCTAATCAGTTAATATTGAATAAATGGCTATGTGGAAAAACTAGGAAAAGGATCAAACTCAGAGCCTGATAGTCATGACATATGGGGCACTGGGAGATGCCGCCTAAGACCGACCTCAGCGAGGCTGCTGGGAACGTTGTCAGCAGATGGCCCTTAGCTAGCTCATGGTCATCTTGGACAGTGGCTTCAGCATTCCCAGGTCACACCTCCTTTCAGAGGCAGCCCACATCCAATGGCTCATCGAGGACTACAAAGGCCCAGCCCTTTGCCCCAACTCAGAATAATGTTGAAGGGCCATCCCAGCTCTGGAGAACCCTGTTGAGGCTAGTCGGGGCCTTTGGTGGGACACATCACAGTTCACTTCTCACTGTGCCCACTCCTGCTTCTGTCCCTTCCATTCCCCAAGGTGAGGATCCCAAGGGGATAACCTAAGAAATAATCACACAGTTCGATTCAAAGGACGCCAGTCTATGACAGCCGGTGCTAGCATGGTTTCAAGAAAGATGCTACATGGGAGTCTGGAGTTGGATCACCCACCTGGCTGACAATGAGCACATGACACTGGTGACAGCTGGGAGACAGGGAACACAAGGTGATGACAGTGCAAGAGCTAAGTGGGATGATGCACCATAAGAGGGAAGGCATTAGATAGTACACAGTAGCTGGTGCTTGAGATTTATGGGGAAATGGCACTGATAAGGCCATCAGAATTGTGGGCATTGTCAGCCTTCCATGATACCTCTGGGAAAAATGCAAAAAACTGAGAAAAATTAATCAATAATTAAACACTAAGTGTGAAAGCCAGAGAACAGCTCTGTAGCACACAAAGAAGCTGCTCATCTCTTGCAGCCTGCCAGAATGCTAAGGCCTGACTCAGACAGGTAAAGAATGGCTTGCTAGCAGCTGGGAGAGGGACAGGTGGGTTAAAAATCTTGAATCCCTAGATTTCCTTGAACTTGCTGAGCCTGCACTAGTGACTACTTCTTCCTATGAAGAGCAAGAATTTCCTCCTTGCATTAAGACCTCTGTCCTGCAAGATATGCCCACATCCCCACTCCTGCATCCCATCTCTCCTGGCTGCTGGGCCAATTAGGCTTAAGTCATGACACACCAGGCCTCAGATGGGCTGGACCAGCTAAGGCAGGCGAGGGACTATGCTCTAAAGAGAGTGCAGGACACAACAACTGCACCAGCAAAAACCAGCAATGTATGCCCAAGATGGAATGTTGAGGTCCTGGGCCAACAAGGGTAGAATGTCAACTTGGACAGAGGAGTTTTGCTCACTGGGAGCACTATCTCAGGATACTGGCTTTAACACCTTGGCAACAGCCTCTAGAGATGGTTACGAGGCCAAAGAGGAAACAAAAGACTATACTAAATAAGGAAGAACGGCTGACAGTCCCATGGCCAGCACCAGACGACAGGAGTAAAAGGCTCAGAAAAGTGAACAGAGTAGAGTGGATGAAACTATGAAGAACCCAAACCTACGGATGATGATGTTCCCTGGAGCGCCCATTGCCAAGGCTGACAGGACAGTGCTGGTGAGGGGCACCAATTTCATGGAGAAGTTCGGGGCTGGCCGCTCTGTTGACCAGAGCTAACAGACTGGGCCAAGAGTAATGGGAAAGGCGGACCACCAAAGAACAGAGGGATGTGGGAGTGCTTAGCCAGCAAAGTCCTGCAGGGTATTGGAGGGAGGCATAAGTATTCCAGCAGGGAGGCTGGAGGGATGGCTGAGGGCAGTCTCCCATGCGTGGTGGGGGACGGGGGGGACACGACTCAGCAACATCGCAGAGATCATACTCGGTGAAGTTCTTTCAGGGGGTAAACATACACTGGGCCAACAGGAATACCCAGATACTCCAGGAACTGCTAGAAGAGGGTCCAGCTATGCTGTTACCCAGGAAACCACAGTGTCATCATGGGCCACATACTAGAGTGGGACCTACAGGGCCAGGCTGTAAATGGGAATCCTGGGCCAGGTCTGCTCCACTCAGTTCTTGGCCCGTGGCTAAGGGCTGTACTGTGGAGGGGCCAGGAGGAAGCCTCTAAATTTGACACCGTCCTCTACCCTCCCCCAAGGAGAAAGTGAAAAATACACCATCCTGAGGAATGGCAGGTATCAATACTATATCAACACTACCCCTAAAAACGTGCAGGAGCAGGGATGGTCTCCCTCTAACTCACCAACCTGGTCCCTGCACGCAACCGGGCGGGCCCTGGGGGAGGACAATGAACCACAAGGAACACAAGCACTAGCCCCAGTGACGGCCTCCGTGACCGATGGTTTCCTTTGCGAGAGCGGATTATATGGCGTCAGACACAGGGCACGTGGACAGGGTGAACCACTGTGCTCTCTTCCGTCTCTATCCCTAAGAGCACCATACTTTCCCTTGGACCAATTTCCACTTACTATTTTGCCACAAGACTGTGAAGACGCCCCGACGCCCCTGAATGGACGCGGAACTTCTGGACCTTCAGCAGGATGTCACACTAGCCCACTACGTGAGGAACGTTATGCTACCCGCTACCCGCTACCCGCTCACACGCAACGTGCAAAGTGGCCAGTGCGTGGGAGTTTGTGGAAAGGCCCAGGCCGTGTGCAGACGAGAGGCCAGGGCTCTAAGTACGGTTTCCGGGAGGCCGGCAGCCTGAGGCACGTCAGGGCGCCCCCTCCAGTACAGGACGCGCCAAGGCACCCTGTGCCTCCCCTGGAGAGAGGGAGAGGGGAGAAGAGAGCCGGGAGGCCGGTCAGGACCTGCGGCAGCAGCACTTTCCACACCCGGGATGACACTGCCGACCCGAGCACCAGGTGACGCAGCAGGCAGCCGGCTGAGAGGGGCCCCAAGCAGGAAAGGGCCGTGCGGCAGGTCGGAGCGATGGTACGGACGAGAGCCCCTACGGCCTACATGTACCACAAGACCCGGAGACCCCACAGGTAACGAGACACCAGCGCTGGGGGAACTGATGGAGCGGAAATGGCTGAGAGGACACTGAGGCTCAAGGGCCTGCTCTGCCCAGTGCTGCTTCCTCCTCCCCTTTTCAGTTCCCTGATGTGAGGATCCCAGGAGGATGGCCCCCCAAAAACTCTTTTTCCAGTCCCTTATCGTCCAAGCATAACCCTTGAGCAAATGTACATGAATATGCCTTAACTGGGTGAGACCTTAAGAAGCTTCCACCACACTGCCGGCAACCGAAGCCTCTTCAGTGACCTGTGCCCTACCCCGAGCCTTCTCAGACCCTCGTCCTGAAGCGGCCTGTCGGACGAACCACGTTTACGTGCCTCTGCCACACGCACCGTCCCCGCCGCGTGCAATGGGGCTCGCACCCTGCCCGTGCACCCCCACCCGCTGTCGCGCCGGAGGCTCACCGATCACTCCCGTCGACTCCCAAGCCTGAAAACATGTACTTATCCTAAGTACCTCGCTTAACTCAACAATTTGGACAATAATGGAGCGTAAGTGGAAAGCAATACCTGACAGCTGTTTCTATAAACACGCTGGCCTGAATGCTTGAGAAAAACACCATAAGCAGATGTTAAAAAACCATCATCCTATCAGGTGCTGGCCAACAGTTCCCACCTACTAGAAGGGTGTATTTAAACTGCTTCTCAGTTGTTCTAAATTGCTTCTAAACTGTCTAGCCTTGCTTCATTAAAATAAGAAATCAAGAAACAAGAAATGGCAATCCTGCGCCGAGGGGAGGTTTATGGGAGACAGCCCCGGGGAACCCCACCGTGAGCCACTCTGCAGAAAGAGGGCGTGGCTCCCCCCAAAGACAGGCTGCAGCGAAACCGACTCCCCGCGTTCTGGAAGAAGGTTCAGGGTGCCACGCCCTAGCAGAGGTGAGGAGAGATGAGTTGTTAATCAACTTAATGCTCAAAATTTAAGACTACTTTAAGGACACTTCTTTATTAAGAGAAAAAATACACCCGACAAAAAATGACTTAATATAGGCAAAAACTTGTCTGTAAAATGTCACCAAGAAAAAGAATAGTCCCCAAAGTAGAGCACCCCAGGACCCCCAGGACACAAAGTCCCTGCTGGAAAAGTGAGTCTGCTGTGAAGTAGCGCTGCAAGGGTAGCTGAGGTAACTTCCTGAGTGCCCACACCACCTGCCATCACCCGACCCACATCTAAAATGGAGAAACAAAGTAATTCTCCAAAATGAGAGAGAAACCGAGCTCTTAACTACTCCTGCTTCAAAGACAGAAGCGACGTTATGCAAGCGCTTCTGCCCAGGCACGTTCTCTGGAAGGGGCCAGACAGTAAGCATCTCAGGCGCGCCGGCCTCCAGGCACCCCGAGAACCCGCGCACCCCCCCGCGCTCCCCGGCGCCGTAGCACAGAAGCAGCCGCGGGCCACGCGGGATCGGATGCGCAGGCCTGGGTCCCGATAAGCCTCACTTCCGAGGCACGCGGCGGACCACATCCGCCCCCAGGCCGGCTTGCTGACCTCTGCTGTAAGGCGGTAACAAGGAGGAAGCAGCTCCTCGGGGAAGGGAGCATTCTGCAGCACGCGGCAGGGGGTGAAACCACTCACCTGGCCCCGAGACTCCTGCAGGCGCACGTGCAGATACTCGGGCGGGGCAGCGGGAGTACTCAGAGACGCCTGCGACAGCGGGGGCTTCGAGCGGGTGAGGGAGGACTCCGACTCCGACTCCGCTGTTGGAGCTCGCGACCGACTTCCGTCCACTGCATTCTGTTCCCACGCCTCAGAATCCTTTCTCCCCGGATCATCTAATCTCAGAAGTTCAACTTGTGATTCAATGCGTAATAATTCTGGTTTCAGAGGATCCATCCTTCGGGAGGCATTCAATGCCGCCCTGAGAGAGCCAATCCTGTCCGCTTTTCCTCTACTGGACGTAAAATGCTTCGTGAGGGCAGCCCAGAGTCCATCAATCCACGGCTCCACCACAAGTTCTAAGCTGGGTTGTTGCAATAAAAAAAGAAAAAAAAAATGCTTAAGTTCTCCATTTAAATATAAAATAACGGGATAATGGCAGTCTACTTGGCAGCATGCTATGCAAATGTCAAAAACACTAAGTATAATGACTATTCAGAATACCAAACATACCTATGATTAAGTGAAAAACATTACTGTGTGTTCATTAGAACTTCAGCTATAAAAAAAATCAAGCATAGATAAAGGTCAGAACAAAAATGAAGCCATTTCAATAATAGGTAACAGGAATGGGATTGCCCTTAACTTCCTAAAATATAATTGGTAATATTTTAAGAAGTTGTAATTTTAAGTAAGCATGTGAAATTCTGATGAGGCTAACAGAACTCATCCCAAATCCAAGCCTACTCTAGTATCACATGATAATTACATATGTCAAATGCAACATCATTTCTTCCCCCTAGCTAATTTAGTCATTTCTTTTCCCCCTACAGACTAAAATATCACCAAGAAATCCCTCTGGATTAACGCTAGGTATTCTAAGTAAAGAGCTCAAACCTTTAACTGGTTCTGAACATTTCTGATGAAATTTTCAGGGTGTCTGAACACAAGAGAAAACCTAGTATTCCTGTAGGAAAGCTGAGTGAATCATAGATAAGTTTTAGAATGTGGTAGGGTATTTACTAATAATAAGTAAAGTACGGCAAGCCAACAATAATATCCCCTACATTCCCTGAACGGAGAAACTTTAACTGAAAAAGTAAGAAACCATGCATCAGAATCTTGGAAATCATAGCCTTTTCATTTTTAATCACAACTCAAAGGAGGTATCAAGTAAATCCTAATTTATAAAGTTCAATGACAGGAAAAGGCACATTTCAGACGTCCATCTTATTATGACTCTGGCTATAATCTCATTAGTACACATTCATCCTTCAGAGCCTTTGGGAAAGCAAGGACATAAAACTCTGGGTTCAGCCAATGACAGCTACGTTTAAAACGTCATCTTCACAGCTCAAAAATATTAAGTCGACAACACCTCCAGCAGGAGGGCTAATGTTCACGGCATACTTACAACAGGGCAAGTATTACTCTAAGAGGACAACCTGCATCAAGTCATTTGTTCCTCCCCCAAATTTCCCACGACACACACTATTATCCCCTACCTCACAGAGGGAGAAAGTGAAGCACACAAGTAATGCAACCAAGATTTCAGTGCTCAGCGAAGGGGGTGGGTTATCAAGGATCTGCATGCAGGCGACTGGACCCCACTCTGCATCCTCATCCCCATCAGTGTGGGGGCTGCTACACTATGCCAGGGTATCTCCTTGATAATAATTTTAGAAGAGGGCAAATTTGAGCGAGGTGGTTAGGCTGAAAATTGAAGAGCTACAGGTTGATGAAAACACATTCAAGAATTTTATCGCTGGATCCAGTATATGAACACGGCAACTGAAAGACTCTGAAGAGAAGGAAAATGCGGACTCAGTGACAGTCCCACCGGGCTCTGTGAGAAGTTAGCAAGTACATGGCTCATATGAGACAAAAACTGAAGGCAACACGACTCCGGCAAAAAACAAAAAACACCAAAACACATACAAAGAAATCAACATAAAGGGAGACCAGACTAGAAGGTGAACGTGCGCGGCAGTATGGCAGACCTTCGTCACCATCAAGAATACATACGCTGGGCTGTGGGACAAGACCCGTGCATCGCCCTCACGGAGAACGACGGGGCAGAGGGCGGGCTAAGTGGGAAGAGAAGTGTTTCCCGCAGACCCGAGCAAGGCGGTGCTATGCAGGAAAGCACGACACGTGCTGAATTTGTCATCATTCATAGACAAAGATCAAGTGGGTGAGAATATGCACACCAAGTAGGAAAAAAAAAAAAAGTCAGGTGGTAAGCTGTCATCTGCCGAAATAGCCAGAGGCTAAATGATAAACTTAGTTGTAGGACAACATCCATTCGATCTCTTAATAAACACATCAAGAGGATTTGAGAGGTGGCACAGAGGGTGAAATGCTGAGCTGTAAGACCACCAGTGAACTAATGGAAGTCGGAATGGTATTTCTGGCTGGCATGGGGCAAGCGGCCCTTAAGACGGTAAGGAGAGAGCCAAGGCACACAGCGTGCCGGCCCGTGACGCTTCCGGCCTGTGCTCTCTGCCAGGGATGCAGGGCGTGATGGGCGGCCTCCACGTGAGGACCCGCATCCTGTCCCCGTGTGTGCGCGGCAGAAAGCAAACACACGGGCTATGGAAGTTCCTAAAGAAAACGCGGACTTCTACAAATACGTACACATTTCATGACAGAGCTAACTACCCCAGGGCATCTTTACAAATTTCTTCTCTTAGCAGAAACTGGAGACACTTAAAGTCAACAAAATACGTAAATCAAGCCCTGGCTGATCTTTGGTCCTAGGGCTAAAAAAAAGCTAACAAAAGGAAAATAACACTTTCAAAATAAAAGCTTCAGTGCTCAATCAAGAGTCATCATATTTCATAAACTTGTCACAGGCTTTCAGGTAGCACAGAGAAGGGCTGACCGGAAATGCGGAGGGGAAGCACACTGCTCTTACCCCACGCAGTCATCCGCATGGCCGGTGTCGTAGAAATGTCTGGCCCCAAGCTCCTGAAGTCGCTTATCAATGATCTTCCCGCCGTTGCAGAAGTCCGTGTATTCCGAATCACCCAGCCCTAAGGAGTCCAAATGGATTATTAGTGCACACGCAGTAAGATTTAAATTTAAAGAATATATACAGAACAAATATTTAAAACAATACCATTCCATGCTCTGACTAATAATGCACACCTTCATGTCTCCCGAGGTGTTCCTTGGGTAAATACTAAGTAGCAAATATTTGCCTATTTTACAATATTACAGTTACAAAACAGAAACACGTCTTGGCCACTGTTAACAGAAATATTTTCACAGTTTTGTTTCCATGAATCTGTGAAAAAATATGGAAATCTTTTATTTTTTTTAAAGATTTTATTTATTTATTTGACAGACAGAGATCACAAGTAGGCAGAGAGGCAGGCAGAGAGAGGAGGAAGCAGGCTCCCCGCTGAGCAGAGAGCCCAATGCGGGGCTCGATCCCAGGACCCTGGGATCTTGACCTGAGCCGAAGGCAGTGGCTTAACCCACTGAGCCACCCAGGCGCCCCAAAAATATGGAAATCTTAAAAGAAGAATTAGATAGATTTAAAAAAACCACAGTATCTGTATTTGCAGACGTCCGACCTTGTGCAGACAAGTCTGCACACTACATCCTATGGGCCCAATACCACTCCGGGTCTTTCCTTATAAAGTTGTGCTGGAACTCAGCCAAGCCCATTTGTTCCCATAGTTTATGGCAGCTCTCCAGCTGCAACAACAGAGTTAAGTAGTTGTTACAAAGAACACATGGTCTGCAAAGCCTAAGACAGTTATCATCTGGCCCTTTATTGATTTTTACTGACCCCTAATTGAGAGCATAGACGGGTGCATCTCAACATAATTATTTCCTGTATTTCTGTGTTAGGTGAATTGGGAACTGTTGTTTCCTGGCAAGAAAATGGACTAAATTTTCATACTTGGTTAAAAATTTGAGGTTAAAAGTGTTAATTTCTCAGTTGTTTAATCATCTCCACATACTTTCACAAAAAGAACAGGGTAAGCAATTGTGGTGGGCATGGGGGGGTCCATAGATGGCCTAACAATGACTACAATGTTTGATACTTTTTTTGAGGAATTTTGTTTTTTAAGATTTTATTTATTTATTCGTCAGAGAGAGCGAGCACAGGCAGAGTGGCAGGCAGAGGCAGAGGAAGAAGCAGGCTACCTGCCGAGTAAGGAGCCCGATGCAGGACTCGATCCCAGGACGCTGGGATCATGACCTGAGTCGAAGGCAGCCGCTTAACCAACTGAGCCACCCAGGCATCCCTTGAGGAACTTTTTTAAAGCAACACATACATGTTCATTCTTGAAAACCGAAATCAGAAAAAACTTGAATAAAAAAATGAAAATGGGGCACCTGGGTGGCTCAGTCATTGAGCCTCTGCCTTCAGCTCAGGTCATGATCCCAGGGTCCTGGGATCGAGCCCCGCATCAGCCTCCATGCTGGGTGGGATGCCTGCTTCTCCCTTTCCTGCTCCCCCTGCTGAGTGTTCCCTCTCTCACTGTGTCTTTCACTGTCAAATAAATAAAAATCTTAAAAAAAAAATGCTATCCCAGGGGCTCCACAGAGGAGCTGCTATGGGATGAAGAAGAGGAGACATTCACAGAACACAGGACACCGCAGAAATATAAAGCATGTAACCATGAACAGAAAACCAACAAAGTCTACACAACTACATATCATGGTTGTGCAGGGTACATTCAGATACCAGAATGAAACCAGGAATAACTGAGGACAGGCGGAACGCAGACACAGTCCATACCCAGTAATCCGTAGCGCAGGTGAGCAAAGAAGTCTCCCGGCAGGGCCTTGTCCTGTATCGCTTTCACGAACTTGCGCGCGGTGTCGGGCGGCTCTCCGGTGCCCGTGGTGGAAACCACCACCACGAGAGGCGCCGTTTCAGTTTTCAGGTCATACTACAAAACGAGGACCA